>CAXDID010001237.1:0-91804 GCA_963988835.1 Hexamita inflata
TTGGCTGAACCGGAACTCACACTAAATTTCTCTCACATGAAACACTAAATGAATTTCATAGCCGATTCCGTAAATTGGTCGGTGTGCGATTCACAAATGCAATGTGAAGAAACCAATCGATCCAATATCTAAAACGTAATCTCGCGCTATCTTCCGTCGCAGGCGTTTTCGTCAACAAACCAACATATAAGACAGTCTTTCCACTCCAAAATGACGGAGCTGTCCCACCCATCTGCGGTGAACTGCGCCGCGTTTCTGCAGTGATTTGTTTCACGGTGGCTCGCGCAAATGAGTTCTAGAGAACACGGAGAACGCATGCGAGTTAGGGTGCGTTCCATCGAGAGTTAGTGTGTGCTTTTAAAGTTCGTTTCAGCGACTTTGCTCAAGAAAATATGCAGCACTGAGACATAAATTGGAATATCGGCTGCATCCGGTCGAAATTCGATATCGTTTGGCGTCAGAGTAGGTGTTGCCAATGGTCAACGCGATGAGTGAGAGTAGTTCAGAACGTACATACTTATTTACGACATAAAACGCGCGTTGAGTGAGTGCTATATTCGATACACGCGTTGTGGATACGTTTTAGAAAACGTTCACTAACTGGACTTCGCCCAAACTTTCCAGAACTGGTTATTTTCTCCAAATTATAATATCTAACACACAGCAGTGCAAATGCGCGCACAGGACGTGTTTAGAGAATGTAGCTATTTGTGTAGCTACTTTTGTATCTCTATTATTGCGTAAATAAATGAAGTATAATACTTTATATTATGACAATATAGGGTAAGAGTGTGTCCATGATGTTGTAGTTGTAGTGGCTATATAGATTTTGTAATAATATTTTCAAATCTGATGAAATTTATTTTTTAATCTTGTGTTATTACCATATGTTATAATAATCAATATCGTGCAAACTAAATTACATTTATCAAAGTTTAGTGATTTGTTAATATTGAAATTTGCAATTAATAGATATAGATATGTCAGTAAATTTATAATTACTTCAATTGCACATTTATATAATAGCCATTAACCTAAAATAGAAGGAAACGTGGCTATTTACAACAAATGTGCACTTTTGTAGTAATTCCACTTTCTTCAAAATGAAAGCAGCGATCTACCAGACTGTCAAGACTAGGTGAAAATCAGTCACGCTGTTCGTTTACGACACCGTATTTCCCTGCGTGGGTGTGACACGGCGCCGCAGTGCGGTCTTCTTCAGCCAGCTAAAGCAAACAACTGTTGATTGCCTCGCATGAAGCTTTCGCTTGTTTACAGGTTTAGACAGACCGGAGTTGTCAACGTCCAAGAAGTCCAGAATAGTCAATCCGTTCGTATCGCGGAACATCTGTTTGGCTGGCTGAAAAGTGTAAATATCTAAAATTTTCTGGGAAAACCAAGTCTCTTTCTGTTCGGTTTAAGTTTCCTGGAGGTTAATATCACGGACGCGCCTTCACGTAAAAAGAAATTCCATCCCGTCAAAGCTGTAAATCACTATCCCGCTTTTTGAACAAAAACGAAAAAGGAAAACGATACCGACATTTGAGGCCAAGGAGAATGGTCAAAGAAATCTTGTGTTACGGGATTGAATTTCAGTTTGAATCTTTTATATTCTATACCAAGAATAAGTTGTTGAATGTGCCGTGGTGACAAGATCATCACAAATTACATTCAAAACGATGTATGACGGATAGGTTAGATGGAATGGGTATTTTTATAGTATATTATAATCTAAAACTCACTTTCCGTAGATTTTCCATCGTTTAAAGCTATCATGAACATTTTTTGATTCTATTTCAAATAAATTCATATTCTTTTCGTACATTTTCATAAACTAGTTGATCTCTGATTAGTGTTAAGCTGTCTGATTTCTATAGAGTAAATGAGTTTAAGTTCTTGAGGAGTAAAATCCAGACTTTATTTTTGAACTAAATTTGAACTTTAGGTGCCTGAAGGAGATCTCGAACCTGAAGAACCTGGACACGTCAAAACCGAAAGAAGAAATGGTGGAAGGAGAAGCGGAGGCATTCAGACCGATCCTGGCAGCTGAACCAAGTAACTTCACAGCTGAGCTTCTACTCCATCATTGTCTTTTCCTATTTTACATATTTTCCAGTCAAATTCAAGTAATTCCACTTCTATTGATGGAATGACACACTCAATATAGAGAAGGGTAGTTCTATTTGTTATTAAAAATTAGTAAGTTAAAATTATTATAATAAAATAAATAATTTGATTGAATTATAAACGAGACACCTAGACACGTACTAAGCTAAAATACAACTAATACATGAATGTTAATGTTTTAACCTAGACTTTATTAGTTCAAACAATACAACGAAGAAAATAGACAAATGATGATGTTGAAATATTTATTAAAAGTTGGTATAGAGCAGGATTGACATCCTATCCGTCAAAAATCGATTAAAATTGATTAATTCAAAGAAGTTATATATTAAATATGGACATCACTACTATTCTACGTAAATTTTGTGCATTCTCAATCTGGACCGACAGTATCGTGTAAACAGAGGTAAAATACTTAATAATTTGACATAAAATACTTATTAATTTTTTTAACCTTTGATCTGATATTAAATAAATATATCTCACAAGTTGCTGATTAGGATTAATAGCTCATATTACTAAATTGAAAAATGTAATAATTTTCACTATTTTAATAACTTGGACCGGAGATAACTTCCACAATTTATAACAATATATATGAAGTAGACGTACTCAAACTAATCAAAATAGAAAATGAAATAGCTCTAAATGCTGTAAACCTCAGAAAGTAAAGCCAAAAGCAAACTTCTTGGAGTGAAAACATAAATGCTGAAATTAAAAACTTCAAACAAAATTTCACTTGTTACTTGATGTGTATAACAATTTTATAGTACTACATAACCTTGCTTGTAAGGGAGGTGCTATCTTGCTTATAAGGGAGTTACCGATTTCATCTCCCTTATAAGCAAAAATGTATCTTTGGAAAATGTCGAATTTGAATGATTTATGGTTAAAAATCGTGGTTAAATACTATATTATTTATAGTAGCGTTGACTCGAGAAAACTATTAAAAATATGGGGTATTTTCAAATTAGCATGTTGACTGCCTTCTCCCTATTTCCCCTAAATAGTTTTAAAAATCTGTAATACAAATTAGAGTTCGGCTCAAACTGCTCTAGTGCTTGATAAGTAGAATCAGTATCCGATGATCAACGCTAAAACATAATTTATTTAACTTAAAAAATCAAATAATTGAAAGAATTATGTCATGTTGAACATAATTGAACTGAAGCTTGTTAATCCAGTGCTTCTTTGAGGTGGAGTGAATTAAAATTATATGTTGTAAAATTTAGTTAAACATAATTTCCTTCATTATTTTATCATATAAACTTTGATTATCAAAATCTATTTTTAATTATCTGAATAAGTCTCACTGAGTTTGCGTAATACAAATTGCAAAAATCCCATTAATTATTATTTTATTTATTAACTAATTTGTATGAATAAGAGTTTAAAAGAGAATGAAGGAATGAATATAGTTTACATTGAATTACATAATAATGTTATTAATGTTACACAACAGTACTTGTTAATCGTTACTATACTGATACTATAAAATAATATATTTCTATAAACTTTGGACAATGGATGAAAACGATAGATTTTAAATATAATTATTAATTAGTAATAAATTATAGCCTTAACATGCTTGCTTATGTTAGGTTTGTTAAATCACTATTTGAACAAATATTTTAGATTTAAAGATTCACAATGAGAATTTACAGGTTTTGTTAGCATTAAACTGTTAAGTAACTATATACACAATTATTTATTATATCACGAGAAATATAGTTTTCCATTCCATAAATAATGAAGTCTGATTCGACTCAAATGAAATAAAGTCTTCGTTCAAAATGAGCTGAATTTTATTATATTGTATTCTGAATAAAAAAATTAGTAAAGAACAAATGTCCCACGATTTTTCACGAGACAAATATTTTTAATATTTTTGAGTTTTGACAGATAAATAGATTTTGGCATTTGAAAGGTTTAGCCAAGAGTAACACATAAACTGAGTGTCGCTATTATTGTTGAACTCAGGTCTGATAATGGTGTGAAGCAGAATGACTGGATTGTTCTTGCTTTAAAGGACCCACTCCCATACGAGTCAACGCTACTATTATTATTTGTCACTTGCTTATAAGGGAGTTTTGCATGATGGAACTCCCTTATAAGTGAGTTGACCTACACCCTTATAAGCGAAAAAGCACCTCCCTTACAAGCAAGGTAATGTAGTAAATCAGTTCCAACTCTAAAAAATACTCTATAAAATATAAACATACTCTATAAAGCATGACCGAGCATATTTGAAATATAAGACAAATACTGTATTATAATACATATATTTTATATAAAATATAGAGGAAGTGATATATATATATATCACTTCCTCGAGACAGCACAAACAGACTTCATTGAGACTTTCGAAAGCGAAACATAGGCTCTCGCACGCCAGTGTTTCCACTTTCAAAACGGGCTCAACCCGTCATTTATACCCACTCAGTAAAGACCCCGCAGGGCCCTCACGGAGTCGTCAGCGGACCAGTTTTACCTGATTCGCTAACTTAATTTCCAGAAACTGATTCTCGCGTCTCAGTTTCTCTTTGCTCGTTATTTCCTTCGGCTTGCACGGGAGGTTGTTCCGTTGTATTGGCATTGCTTGGTGATGGTTGCCTTTGAGGCTTTATTTCATTAAGTTGATTAGGTACCTGGTGTCCTTCTTAGTTTATTTGATGTTGCAAATTCCTAATTTCGGGGTATATTGCCGGTGGTAGATTAACTTTTTCTTAGGGTTTAGCTTCGCTGATATCTTATTTATACTAAGACCGATTAATACCGCTTGTATAATTATATTATAAGGAAAAATCCATTTAATGGTTGTTACGTACAGCACTTCAGTACAATAATTGTTGAAATGTTAAAAATATTTTAGATTTTGGGCAGAGAAAAAATATGGTCGATTTGGAGTGACATTAATAAATTTATTAAAAATATTTCTTGTACTATAATAATAACATTTATATTTTATTTCATACTTTATCTGTTTTCCTCCCACTTCAATCACCTGATGATGATCCGCATTAAAGAAAATACAAATAGTAAACATTATCTTGGTCCAAACTTTCTTAAATCTCGAAAGTCTCAGCAATGAACATTTATTTGGTATTTTATTCGTATTTCGATATCTTTTTCAATAACCTCCAAATGAACTTCTTTCAATAATAATCTTTGTTATCGTGGCTGAACTTCGATTCAAATAAGTTGTAACTTCCCTCTGTCATTGTGCTACAATCGACGAAGAGTGGTCTCCGTAATATGTGACAGCCAAAATCAAGAAAAGTCACTTCCCAGAATTGAGACTGACAACAACTTTACAATGCAGTCCAGATACTAACAAAACCTAAATTTGTTATCGAATACAAATAACTTCAGACTCTCAACATCGTGATCCACCATTAATTAAATTTCTTTAGGAAGTGATAATTTTAGGAGGCTTATAATAAAACTTAACCCTTAACTAACTATCTACATGTAATACATGTGAAACATGGCTTCATATATCGCCATATTACCAGGTTTGGTCTCACCGAATTACTGTTTAAATTATTTCCACCCCAGAACAGAAAATGTTTAAATATACAACAAGTTAACATGATGACGTTAAACTATTCCAGTCTCTCTAAATAATGTTTAAAATTCATGTAATTCACTACTAGCTACTCATTTGATCCAATTAAATTAGTTAGAAAATAATTCAAATAATTCTAAACATTTAGATTACTCGGTGATTACTCGGTGCGAAGTTCAACTCAAATAATTTGTTACAAAATGTTGGTACACCAATATTCTGCACAGAAAAAGATAAAGAGAGGCAATTAGTTTCTAAGAAATTTAAACATTATAAATTTGATGAATACTTGCACTTAGCTAGGATATAGATTATATCCTGACTTTAAGAACGATTTTATGAACTATTTTAAAGTTATATTCCAGTAGAAAGCTGCTGATATTAGAATATAGATTAATTCCAGAATGAAATCAGGAATTAGTGGGTACATAAGGAGACAAATGATGGACGCGAGGAGTAAAACGAACAACTAGCGAAATTTAGAAGTAATATTACATAGAATTCCACAATAGCGTACAAAATTGCCAACAATTGCAATTTATCTTGGCTGAACACGATTTATCGTACTGAGTTTGCTTAAACTTCCATCAACAGCTTTTAGACGAGTTGTTTTAATCCTATTTACCATAAATAACTCTGTCTCACGCTAACTCCCGCTTTATGGAATTTTTAGAGTTAAGCACGAGTAAAAGAGGCTATTTAAAATATTGTAAGTAAATATAATTGTAGCTTTAGACTAATTACAAGTGCTAACGCTATTAAATATTCAGAAAGACAAAATAAGCTCATAATAACTGCTAAAATTAAGATGTTTTTTGCATTGATTAAAACTGTCTGTCGATAAATTTTATGCAGTCACTCTTTACTCCAACTACAAGCCAATAAACACAACTTGATGGTCGATTTTGTCTTTCTTTTGATCTTTGCGATTCAACCAAATTCTCATAATCAAATAAAACATCGGGATGGCGATCAAAAGTCAGTCACATCGTGAAAAATATTTTGTTGTATTTTGCTTATTTATTACTTCTTTAATCATATTCCTCTATTTAAAAAATTCTCCATACGAAAATACCACTTCCGGGACCGCCCGAAACTGAACCACCCCAAAACTAATTTTTAAGATATTTCCTCCAGTTTTGAAGCTAGAACGATTCCACTGTTATGGCTGTGTATATTGATTAGTAAGTGTTTTACCCTGAGTGATTCGTCAAATTGGAGTTTACTTTTATAACATGGACAGCTACTCATGAAAAATTGAAAGAGCAAACTTATATTGATTCTGCAGCAATTTAAATTAAATAGAACGAATAGTAAAATGGTAATTAAATTAAAGAGGTTCTCTGCGAAAGACACGATGTAATATTAAAAGAGTTACAAAATTTGCAATTTTGCATTTGGGATTGAAAAATACTTGCCTTTATGTTAGATACTAGTAATTCATAACATACTACAATTTACATTATTTAGTGTTCTTGATTATTTTAGTGTAATCACATTTCAAATCTATGTATTATTAAGCATATAAATATAAATAATGCAACTTTGAAAATAAATAATTCACTCCAAATATGCTGGTTGAATATAAATTGATCAAAAATGTACAAAACTTGTTTAGATCTTGAGATTATGATATCAACTTACGGAAAAATTCATCAATAATTTTTTAGAACATACTTCTTTAACAGTCCGAGTGATAATCACTTTTGATAAAAACTACTTCATCAAAAACGAAAATATTTAGTCCAAGCCAATAAATATTCTAGTATTTCCAAAATAAATATTTTTTGGCAGAAAAATAATATTGAATATCAACTAGGTAAGAATTTAATAAAAGTTTAGAAAAACTCTTGATTATTTGTATTTTTAATATGTATTATAAGCATATTCAATAGATTCAATATAGAAGTCACAAAAGAGTTATAATTAAAAAGGCTTGTTTTGATGTAAATAAAAGTTATTTATAGAATAATATCAGAAATCTTATAATATTTAAATATAATTATATAGTGTCCACTCCAGTATCAAAATGAACAAAAAGTTAACTCAAAATCTAAAGGACTAAAATAAAAATTTTTAATGGGGGCAATTAGCGGCATAAGTAACGCATCTCAAAATTGTTTCCGCGAACAAATGTCTCTGCATGTATGCCAAGGATACTTGAGGGCCACCCAGATAATAAAACAGTATATAGCAACACTTGAAATTAGAAAATTCATATTTAAGCGCGTTTTCAATGCAATAAGCAATATAACCTGATAGAACACGTCTAAATATGTGGTGTATAAGTGGAATGGAGAATAAATAGAATCTGTAGAAGAACGGAGCATATTTATGTCAAAAGTGCCAAACAAGATATTTGTTGATAATTCAAGAACAAGCCCTTACTGACAGCGAATGAAATATTGTTGAGATAGGTGAGTACTTATATACATATAGTTATATTGAATAGATCTACGGAGCGCTGCTGAGAGAGTCGAAAAAGCTCACCGTCTAATAAGGGTTAAATAACTTTAAAAATCCATTACATTTGTTATTTCACATCTTAATATTATCGAACATGTAAAACATTATACCCAATTAATATTTGGTTTGTATTTACTTTTATTATCAGTATAAGTCTTCAATTTTATTGAACATAGATTATAATTTGTTTTAATCTTTAACTTTCATAATCATTCAAGAAGTGGTGGAGCGGAATTATGTATATATTTATTAAATGTACTAATATACACGGGAACGTCAAAATATATTACGGTATTTTCGAGAGATTTAGCAAATTCCTGATTTAGCAAATTATTGAGATTTACCAATAATAAACATGCCCAATCTTTAAATACCGGACCGTTATTGATTGATAACGTCATCCGGTATTTCTGACGAAGTATCGGTATAATGCGCATGTATAGAATAGGTTCGAATAGGGGTGGGGGTCTGCATTCGAGGTAATGTAGTAACAAAATAGAAAGTGAAAAATATATAAGTATTTATTTACATTTTATATTGTATCTCATCAAGCATCCACTTCTTGAAATGAGCGGAATAAACGAGTACAATAATGTTGAGGATGTAATCAACTTCAGCTAGGTCAGGCCTAAGGCATAAAACGTAGAATAACTGATTGTATCAGCAATTCAATACCATAAAGATAACTTAGACGTCCCAATTCAAAATAGTACTCGTTATCTTTCGGACTCTCACGTGGAGCAATTTGAGTGTGGTTTTGGAAGCCATGCATAAATCGTAAACGAGAAGCCTAAAGTTGACGAGCGATTAATAGATCGGTGTGTTCATGTTCTGAAGGAACCAAGTATTTTTAATCATTTCGCTTCTTATTTTTGAGTGAAATATATATTCTTGTATTATATAGCATATATAATAACTAAATTAGTTATTACATTGTTAATAACTAATTTAATTGAACTAATTAACTAAATACGAAACGTTGTTAGCTAAATGAAATGAATAAATCGAAATTAACTATAATCATCTATTATCTATATTTATTATAAACACTTTGTATACAACCTTTAAACATACGTTAAACATTGTAAACTATTAACTAAATGACTATTTCATATTTTATAACATAGTTCTTTTAAGACATGAAAAACTTCAAAAAATTTTGAGTAGGAGTGAAATACAGTATATATTTGAATATATCAATATAAATGTACGACGTTTATTTTATCTTAAATATTTTTTATATTTTTTAGTAAAAAATGATTATTTTTTAATCATAGTAATTTTCTTAATAGAATACTTACCCCGAATCATCTGAGAGGCTTAGCTTGTAGTAGTCAATGACCTTGAATCTTACAAAAATATGTTACGACAATATGAATTTTACAAATTATTGTTATTATGCTATTTAGAGACTATATAGAAAAAATGGAGTCAATATCAGCGCTGGATAATTTATTGTATAGCCGAACCCGATGAATTACACAAATCGATGGAATGAATCCACAAAGTTACACAATTCGGGAGTGAATCCACTAAGTTACATATCTAAATATACGCGGTGATAAGTTACAGAGGTGCACTAAATGTTACAGAGGTGCCATAGTAATTACATTGATGCACGATAAATTACATCACGCCAATGTCCTGGAAACACATCAATAACCACTTTTGAAAATTTAGAACCACTCCCGTTCTTAAATTGCATTCTATAAATATCAAGTCTTCTTTAAACTCAATATCGATCACTTTTGGAGATTTCCATTTCTTCCATTTTTAAATTGGAATTAATTAAAATTTCGACTGTAAACGTTATAAGTAATCATATTATTATTATCCACTTCTATATAATTATTAATATGAGTTTATTAATATATTTATCAGTTTTATGAATGAATATATGTATTGTATCTTATAATAAATAATCACTCTATAAATTTATAAATATACGTGTAATTTTGTATTCATTTAGTAATATTCTTAATGTTGCGATATAATTTTCATAATAATACTAAATGAAGTCAATGAGAAAGTCAATGAAGTCAATCAAGAAAATATTATTTTCAGAACTAAATGCAATAAATAGATCACAATATGTTTGTAATATCTTACTATAAATTTAATCCAGTACAGCTTCATTTATTAATAACTCAAAATTTACATTCACTGACGATTCATATATATTCAAATATTTAATATTCAGACTTTCTATTATAAATTATATATTCTTAATAATCTATTAAGTTAATTATAAAATATTGTAATTTACCACCTCTTCTTTCAATATCAAATATAGTTGTCTAACAATGATCCAAATATTTAATAAATTTTAAATGATATAATAAAAGATAAAATTAGCTATTTAATACATATATTTTTCGGTTATTCACCTACAAACTAATTATTACAGTTATATTCACAATAAATAGTAATAAATAAATTCAATCTTGACGCAGAGAGTAGTAAGTTCAGATCAATATCATTATTTGTATTAGATTTTGTTCATATATACAATTGTTATATTTTTAAATTTTACTAATATACACCATCTCAGATATTTCACTTTGAATGAAATTGAATATAACTTCGCCATATTATATTTAAAATATATATTTGCATTAATTAGATAACTAATATAACATGTTTGTATTTTAATTCAAATTAATTTATTTCTTCTTTAAATTTATAATATAGTTTATTTCAAGTTTTGCAGCTGTTAATTAAGTTCTCCTAGAAATATAAAAAAATGTATATTGTTGTACAATCTCCTTATAAACAAATTTATTTCGCAGGTCCACAAAATTAGGAGCTATCGTTGTCAACACTAATTTAAATATAACGAATACTTTAGAGTTAAATAAGTAAATTACTTAATACTATCTAATTATAAAAGCGATAAATATAATAATATAATACATTAATTTAATCCCTAGCAATAGCGTGTAGGCACAGAACTCATCAAAATTATAGAAAATTATATTTACACTACGGAATGAAAAAGTGAAGTGAAATTAATAAATTATAATACTTGAGCCAACCTGAGATAATTACTAAAATTTAATCATTTCTGTTAAACTCATTCAGCAAAATTATAACATTAGCCACCCTATTCTTTTAAGTCATTTTATCACAAAAATTCTCATTTAAAATTATAATGAACAAACTATCTAATTTATTCTTAATTTGAAACGGGTTAAAACGCCTTCACTTTGGAACATCTGACAGTTTAAAACTCTTTTTTGGAATGGAGAGCTGTTCCACCCTCGCCAGCGCCACTCCACACTCGTCCTCGTTGTTGTTGAATTTCTAATAAACGCCGAGCCAGTACGCGTCCGGGTGCTTGTACTTGCACTGGGGCCTATCGCAGCAGTTGTTCAAGAAGTCCCTGCAGATGTCAACAGGGCCGAACTTCTGCAAGTAAAATGTCTGAATTCTCTTCGAGTACACAATCAACTCGGTCGGGGTCGGGTGATAAAACTTACAGCCAACAAAATCACAACCACCACGCATGTAATTCTTGCACAACATATCCAGATTCTCTATCGTTAATGCAGATCTGGGATAATTACGCTTCGGCTACTCCTCCACCAAAGGCTCCAACTTCGTAAAATAATTTTAGGAGAACGAAACAGGTATCCGACGATCACCCTCTGAAAAAGAATTCTCAAACCCAGGCGGGGCCATCGGCATTGACGAAAATATTAAAGGATCAAAAGAAGACGATGGTTCCTCTGTCGCTGATAGAGGAAATATATCGAGATTCATTTGAAGCGGATTTTTATAATTCGATCAGAAATACTGCATAATCTAATATAGTAGCAAAATATTTATTTTTAGAGTTTATTTTGCATAATTTGTAAAATCACTTAACCCAGGTATGCAAATGACAAAATTTTGAGTGGACATTAACTACATCTAGGCAGGAATCATTTAACACAATACATTTTACCAAGTTTCTTCTAACAGTATTGATCTGTAAGTAAAAGCTTATAAAAATTTAAATAACACAAAATAAATAATACTTTAATGGTACTTAGTATATTAACTTAACATTTAAATCACCTAGTGTCAGGCAGTTATAATAGAGGCCGATATGATACTAGTGTTGTGTTATACAACATATGTTATACATAACTAAACTACAAAAAATAGTCAAGTGCACACATTTTTATAGTATTTAGCGTATATTTTGTAAATATTCCGCTTCATTCAATGTCTAAAATTACAACCACAATTGAATATGAACCTCGTGTTTAGATTTCTAAAATATAATCCACATTGAAATCGCCTATAGTCCCTTCTAGTTAAAATATCAAAATATATGAGAATCTTTTAAACATGAAAAAATCTCCAGTTCCAGTGTGGAACGCAAATATTCCGTATGAGTTAAAGAATCACAAGGCTGAGGAGAAACAAATGGAGTATACACGTGCAGTGGAAGATTTTAAGAAGTCGCATAGAAACTATGTTGCTGACAACAAGAATGCAATAATAAAACTATCGCCGCAGCCTTTGTAGAATCTGGCTAAATCTGCATTCAAAGCAACATTTTCCGAAAAATACGACGAGCTATAACAGCCTTAAACTGTTTCTCTCTGCAGAGACGATGTGTGCGAGTTCAGCTTCGATTTGACGGTGTTGCTCTCATATCCAGATTCTCTTGAGCCTTTGATTTAATTGCAAAAATCTGTTAGTAAGCAGTTTACGAAAACGCGGAATGAGTTCTAGATGCTGCGTGGGACAACGCCCGAATCTCGTTTGCGCAGGAAGCAGCTGTAAAAGGCCGATCACATAAACTAAGCTGCTCTGCGCTCAATAAATCTACTATTGGACGCCTTGTCGTTCAAGCGCATTAGCGTTCCCGATTTCTTCCACGTTGATCCGAACAAGCCGATGGTGGTAATATCTGAGCAGCACAAGAAACTGCTAAAAGACGCGCACACGTAATAGAGTCTGAGTTAATTTTTAAAGGCTACCATTCCACACGCAGAGTTTAAAAACTAGCTGATGAATAACGTTTTCATATTCGTGAATGATGAGAAAGTGGAGGTGGTAAACGTATATTTAAAGAATCACGTTCGCTGTGCTTTGAACGCAACAGTTCAGCATTTTCTTCCACTCATGTTACTTGAGCAGAAAATGTTCCTGAATCAGTTTACGATCGTTGAATTCTGCTAACAGTTCAAATTAACGATGCTGAAAGAAATTTAGTCAAAGAATATTTTCCAGAACGATAAGTACCTCAGAATAAATAACTATCTCATTTGGAGCGGAAGTGTCAAACCCCTTTCTGAGCAAGAGCTATTATTCTACACCCAACAAGAGGAAATTGAAACCCTCTCCAAACAACTCCAAAATATTAAAGAAGAAGAGAATAAACCCGAAGAATAGTTGTAAGTGAACGAACTTGAACAAGGTCAACCAGTGAACGAGGTCCAAATCTTCAAAAAGAAGTAAATGCCCCATGAAGAAGGTTACACCGAGATTCAGGTGGAACCGATTATAAACGAGATAACGGTGACCAAAATTGAAGTGCAACAAACGGGTTTGACCGAGAAAACGGAGTGTCTGGACGAACTCCTTGAATAAAAAGAAATTGGAAAATCCGGACTCCAAAATGTTGAAGAAATTATTTACGACGTCAGCGCTTGCGAGAGCTAGCCAGTGATAGACTACGAAAAAGAGTACAAGCAGGAGTGAAAATGAATAAACGTAATATTGATATTAAATAGACAGCTAATAAATGAAATGTATTAATAAAATGACTCGCTTAACTGTAACCTTATCATCAGTACTAAGGCTCAATTCAATCATTCCATCTTCATCTCATAAATCATGACATATTATTTCATACTGTACATCGATTCAAAAAAATAATTTATGACGGGTTCGTAAACCATCAACAATTGAAGACTTGGAATGAATGAGTGAATGAGAATAAAATATTTATTGTAATAACAAAATAATTAAATATTCCGTTTTTGACTTGCTCTTCATAAGTACTATACTATACTTTGAATGACATATGAGCATTTATATATTCAATTCATTCTCTCATTCACTCTTCACCTGTAATTTGTTTAAGTCTCTGGTTTTCCAGGCTGAGCCTGCTAAGGTATTGGCTCATGGTCTGGTTTGCTTTGTCGAGTCTTTGAATGACTCCGTCGTTGAGTTTTATCTTCGCTTGAAATTCGTCGACCATGATGGCAAGTTTGTGCGCTGTTTTCTCGGCTTTGACCTTCGAGTGCGTTTGCTCTCCAATTTGCTGTTGTAGATCGTTTATTGTTTCTTTGTATTACTATACTGTTGTTTTCAGGTCAAGGCTGATTTGAATTTGCTGTTGCAGTTTTTGCTCCAGTTTCTGCTGAATTATGTGTGCGGTGAGAACGGTGGTTTCGTTTTCAGCGTTTATATTCTGCAGTCCGTTGTGTAGCTGTTTGTAGTTTTCAACTTCTGCTTATAGGTCCTGAATGGTTCTGGTCTTGAAATCGAGTTACTATTGGAGTTAAAGTACGTTGGACTGTTGAGTTTGCAACTGTGTTTGGAACACGGTTGAAACGGTCTGTTAATTTTTGCTGGCGGTGAGCTGCTTATTCAGGTGCTGGATCTGCTCGCTGTAAATTGAGCACTGGAAGCACTGACGCTCGTCCGTCTGAATATTCTTGTCGTCCTGCTGAATTTGGCGGTCGGAAATCAAACTGGACCTGGAAATGCTGCTAATCTCGCGCTCGTTCACCTGAGAAGACTGCACTGGAATCATACCCACGGTACTCGTGTTTTGCTAATTCGGAGTTCCTACACGAGAGTCACGCACACCGTCCTTCTTACCACGAGTGGTCGCAGATGGGATTTGCACCTGAATGTCCTTCAACTTCTTAGTCAACTAGTCATTGAGCTGCACATTGAATTAGAGCTCAGCTCTGAGCTTTTCGTTCTCCTCCTTCAATTTTTAATCCTTGATATTGATTTCCTGAACATATTTTCTTAATTAGTCCGTTTCCATTTCCATTGCAAGATTTTCAGCATTCACAGTTACTGGTGCACGCATTGGGAACGGTTCTGGCACTGGTGGCTTGAATTTAATTGATGCATCTTTCGTAAAATCTTCCAACTCAACAACTCTAAATCTAAGTTAGTTATTTTCTTGAAGAAGGGCCTTGTTATCTTATTGTAGTGGCTACAAAAGTTTTTATTGGAAGGTGGACGCCTCTTTCAAATCAATGAGTTCAGATTTAAATTAAGCTATGGTTGCTTTCAAATTACAAAAATCGGAGAATAAATGAGAAACTAGTGGAATGGCCTCTTCGGTTAATGTTTCAAAAAAACCATGTCGGCGCAATAGTTACGCAAGAGTTGTAGCAGAATCCTAATCGTCAGACGACATTCTGGAAATTTTGAGGTGGGGTGGAAATTACAATTAAATGCACAAAATGACCCCCAAATTATATAACTGGGTTATATTTCTTAAAAACAGAATAAATAATAAGTAAAGTATAAATTAAATAAATTAGATTAAACAATATCATTCCCAAACTACAGTACCTTATCCATTAACTATTTTAACATACGGAGCAGGTTTTACTTTAAATCTGCTCCTCAAATTAATTCTGTAATGTTTGTTGGTTTTTATTTTAAGCGCATTAGGGTCTGCTTTGTATTCAGTCTACACGTTAGGTCCTTAAAATATATCTTTCCTGGCTTTCATAAATCTATTTCTTTCAATTGGCGGAGGCTTTGTATATACTTTGGTGGCTAGTACTTATGGTTTGACGACTAGTTATTATTCTTTCAACAAATTTTGCTGTGCCACTGAATCTCTATCAATGATAGACTATCTTTCAGACCGATAGAGATGAATGTCATGAGCTAATGATGCTCGTCGTACGTCATAAAATTTATCGACTGTTTCAGTTAATTGGAACAGTGGTCTACCAAAATCGACTAGTTCTTGTTTGGGTGTTTCTGTGTTTTTCAGGAGTAATTTTCTGAAAGTTTAGTAATACATCGCGTGGAGTGGTCTATTTATAAATATAATGCAATTAATCATGTATTTATGAACTATTTAAAAACACTTCAATCATTTTATTATATATCAGCACTATCGGATTGACCATGTATTTGTCTAATTTGCGCAATCATATTGTAGTGCGCTGTTAACTTTATTTCCGGTGTCGGTGTTGTTTGTGATTTGACACGAGTTCGTTCCGTTTTCGTGCTCTAGATATCCAGAGTATGATTCCAGAGTATGATACACACTGCTAGACGCAAACACGTGCACGTTTTCAATCGAAATTCCATATATTTTTATCATTAATTTGGTAAATGCTACAAAGATGCTAATAAACTTCTAGTGGAGTTTGTTTTATATGTAATTTTGGTAATCTTAAGCCAACCAAACAAATTTCATTTTACAAATTTAGTTATTGTAAATATTATTTTATTTGTATATATATTAATTTAATTTAATTATAATTTCCGCCTCAATGTCAACAGAATATAGTCCGTCTCGCAGATCGAAGCTTTCGCCCGAGTCAACCTATAATACACCAATGGTCGGCAATTTCGCCGAATCTCAGAACGAGGTGCGTTATTTACGGTATTTGTAGAAGTTAGCTGAGTAAACAAAGTCTGGCACGCAATCTGTGCAGGCCGGTGAGATGTTCAGAACTGTGTCTGATTAATTGAAGAAGCATGTTGAGATAATAAGCAAGTTTGAGCTCCAGGTTAAGGCCGAGGCTTAGAAGAACGAGAAATTGACGATGGAGAACGAGCGTTTGAAGCGCGAGCTTTCTAATTTGCAGGTTACCTTTTCTGGAACCCAACGTGAGCCGGCGGACGTAATCAGGCAGTAAAAGGCCGAAATCGAGTCCCTCAAGGCTCATGTGGGCACCCTCCAAGCAGAGATCAAGCAGCACTCGTAATCTAAAAAGCAGTTCGAGATCCTGGAGAACAAGGACTACGCGAAACTTGCCAGCGCGTACAGAACTGAGAAAATGCAGCACAAACTTAAAACGGAGTAGTTGCAGAAAATGGTCCACGAACTCAGAAAACAGAAAACTTACCTGGAGAAAATGATCCCAGAAAGTTAAAGAACGACCACTTTCATGACTAGTCCAGAGTCAGTTGCAGTTCCAATGAGAGCAGAAAAGAACAAAAGTGAAGAGAAAAATAAAATAATTATTGAAGAGGAAGAAGAAAATGTTATGAACATGGCCGATGAAAAAGTTGAGGGAGAAATGGAAGAAGAAAAGTGAAAAAGAGAGGTTTTTTAAGTGTTTGAAAATATATAACTTTAATAAATGTAACATAATACGTTAGATTTGATATCAACCTTTGATATTCATGTGCGACCCAGAAAACTGAATGTACTGATTATATAGCTCTTAATACATATGACAAACAAGACTTATATACACATATATCAAAGAACGTATACCTAGTCTAAAAGACCACTGAAATGCCCCAATCGAACGCAAAGTCTCCTCAAAAGGAAACTTAGAAAAAGAAAGAGGATAAATAACCTGTCTTAGAACGCCTGTCAAATCATAGCCAAAAGTTATAGGACCGCCGAGATTTTCATTTTTGCGAATATTGAATTGAATTTTTATATTTATAATATAGATTGTCCTAGCCGCACGTAACTTATATATATTTATTTTTAATTTATTTTCGTTGATATTTCAATATATTTCATTGTACCATTTTCAATGTGAATGTATGGTTATGAACACAGTTGTTAAGAATTGTTTGGTAATGCGTTGTAAATATAATAGCTAGTAGCCTATAATAATATATCAGAGATATTTTAAATTTTTATTTCCAATAGCCCAAACTATTACATTTTTTCAATATTATGGATTATTATGATAATGTTCTTCATTCAGCCAACGCTTAATTTAAGTTTATTTAATAGTCATTCTCTAATAATCAAAACAAAGTTAAAATTAATTTGTGAATCAGTTTTTGTACTTTTTGTAATTATATATTTTTCTACACTTGAATAAATATTTAACTCATCTCAATAGCTATATCAGATGATGAACAATAACTGTAAAATAAAAAAATTCGGATGTAATTAACCCTTAATCAGGGCTAGACCCATTCGTATTTTTAACGCGTAAATGGAAGTCCATGAAGTTACTTGAATAAATACTAACATGGGGCACGATTTATGGCAGATAGATTTTCTTTCTTGAGTTACCATTTAAGTCAAATCTATCAAATCTCACTTTTCGAGTTTTCAATGTTTTCTCAATGATGATAAATTACCAACTGATAATATTTTCAAATACACTCATGTAACCACCTATCAAGTTTTAATATTCTTCAACAATTTATGACAGTAATACAATTAAGAAAAAAATTGAATTGTGGAGTGATATTTTAGGTATAATATCTACTTACTACGACAGGCAATAATAAAGTAAAATATTTTCATTTTTTTACTTCTTTTAGTTAGTTTCATTTAACCTATATTTTTCATAATTGGTAACTATTAATAAGACTATGAATCCAATTCACTAATATTAATTATTTGTACATTAATATAAGTGATAGCGCTCATATGATTGCTTTAGTTTGGATACACCACGAGTTAAACCTAATTTTTCAAATTTGTTCTATTTTTTGAAAAGTAATTCTATCATTTTTAACGGTTTAAACGTCGAGTTATTGATGCTGTAATTCAAAATTGTTTACACAGAGGTGCTTAAATGTATACATCGCGAATAAATTGAAAAACTTAATTTATGGTTCAATCAACTTAAGCTATTTTCGCAAATTTTTGTAATTTTAAAAAATGTAGTTAGTCAGCTGAAATTTTCTAAATGTCTTTATAACACTGAGTATTAACTATATGTATACGATTGGGTACCATAATCCTGTTGATCGCTGTATTCTCTAAGATTCATAAAAAACGTAAAATTACTACACCTAACTACTATGATCAAATATAACGTAAATAATATTATATTTGTTATTATTATATAGACCTTATACATTTGAAAGAATTAGCCAGCTGTCACTCAAAAATTATTTATAGCCATAAATAGGATTTGATCATATATAAGCTAATATGAAAAATAAAACTTATTTATTTTATATTATATAATAACATATACATATATATAATTTTATATATGATTTTATATATAATTAGATTTGATCATAATGATTAAATATATTATATCACACGCGTAATTTTATAAAATATAAATAACTTATAATACCTTATAGGATAACTTAGGTTCTATCTCTAAGTTTACTTCAAATATATTAAATAGAATTTTCAAATATTTATTATTAATTTACCAACTTGGAAGCGGAATATAGTAAGAATGACAAATGAATTATATTAATTGAGTACTAATATATATTATATATATTTTAAAATGTTCTATTTATTATTTATCATATTAAATTTGAACCATGAGATTAATAAATAGAATAATATAGCAATGAAATATTTAATATTTTAATGTTCTTAATAAGCTAAGTCATATGCATAAACTATTATCAATCCTGATATTTCAAAGTATTTATTGAAATATAGAAAATTGCTTTTGAATTTCTATAAATATTTGATTAATTAAGATGCAACATGACATGTTTCACAACATATTATTTATTAAAATATATAAAGAACTCAATTGAATACATTTAAATTTATTAATATGTTTAATGTTTTGAATTTCGACCATATTATGTTTATACCATCAAGTTAGAGAAACTTTGGAAACTAATATATTTACTGAAAGAACCAAGTACTACCTTATAAACTATTTCACTTCTGTTTATATAGTCGCTCTTTTAATAACATTTGTCATTTTTCAATCTTACTATTATGAATATTATGAACCAATCATATAATACCTAAAGCTTGCACAAAATTATTGTTTTACTTAATTGTCAGCTTCAAATAATTTTGAATTACAGCAAACATTTTGATTCTGCATCACCGACTATCTCAATATTTTTAAGTGAGAGATTCTGAGTTGAAACCTAAAAAAATTAAGCAGAGATGACGATTCGCTTTTACTCTTTAACTTATGAGTTGTTCAACATAATGCAGAAGTGCATGTCATTAAAAAGTTAGAGTCCCCAAGTTATCCCAAATGCTAAGAAAGTACTCTTTATGCTTCAGCAAGTTAGCGAAACTACGTTCTATATAAATAGGAGATATTTTTTCCAGCACATTGCCAAAGCTGGTTATCTAAGTTTTATTTGCTTCTCAAGTATAGAACTGATATTTGATCATGTTTCGGAGGTGAAAATTTGGAGTGTAATCACTAAAATTAAATAAATTTTACTAGACTTTTAGGGCTCAAGGAAAGCACTTCTTAATCACAAAATATAATTGCTTCAACTCACTGCTTTCTGAAACACATTACTGTAATTTATGTGAATAACTTTTTGCATATCGATTTGGCGCGAAACCTCAATTATCTTGTTACTATATCGTGTATACTAATTATATAACTTTTAGTTTAAAATAATGAATCTGTCCCAAGATATCAATTCTATAAAATATTTTGTAATGGTTCCATATTGATATATTAAAATATATAATTCATATAATCACTTTTAATTCGATCAAATCTCCAAACCGTTTAATATTTCAATTTTAAACGACAATTTTAAATTTTACCATAAGCCTTATAACCATGTAATAAAATCGAAATTTTGGTTCCAAAAAGGAACACTGAATGGAGTAAGGGTTAAGGATTTCTGCTTTATTTCAGTTTTAAAAAATACAAGGATATTTATTAATTACTATACTGAATGCACTCAATATGGAATATTCACAGATGTAATAAATTTTTTTATATAATTCTCAGAATTCTCTTTCTTTTGAAATTCAATAATACTATAATAAATTGTGTGAAACTGGTATAAATCCTTGTTTTGATGAGCCTATCAATATAATTGTACATAAAGAGATCTACATATAGTTATCTTCAATTACAATATTATTGTTTTGTTTATAATATTATTATCTCTCGTGCAATCGAAGGGAATATCGAGCAAATAGAAACTGATAAACGAGAACCAGTTTCTAAAAAGTAAGTTAGCGAATCAGGTAAAACTTGTCCGCGGACGACTCCGTGAGGGCCCTGTTGGGTCTTTACTGAGTGGGCATAAATGACGGGTTGAGCCCGTTTTGAAAGTGGAAATACTGGCGTGCGAGAGCCTATGTTTCGCTTTCGAAAGTCTCAATGAAGTCTGTTTGTGCCGTCTCGAGGAAGTGATATATATATATATATATCACTTCATCTATATTTATATAAAATAGGCCAAGAAGCTACAGAATTAGATGGATATTTCCATCGATGACTGGGTATGAGGCCGATTCTCCAACATTGAGTATGTTGCCCGCGAAGATATGCGCTTGAAACGTAGACCATGCAAGTATAAATGAAAGTTAAGTGAGTGGGATATATTTATATAAAATATATGTATTATAATACAGTATTTGTCTTATCTTAACTAGTTGGTAGGTAGTAGTTGGACGTGTTTCACCCCAGTCATTTAGGGATCTCAGTTTTATTGACGCTTTGAATGTTCAAAAACTAGTGTTATTATTCCCTATGTTTAACCGCTCTAAGAACACAGTTCCAGAGTTAACTAGTAAATAATTGAAAGAGCTCACAATCACATGATTTTTTAATCATATTATATAAAATAAACATCACTAAAATTAATCATAAATGGAAAATGACATCTTTGTAAATTACAAATATTTAGAATACCGAACACTTTAGACTCAGCGTAAAGTTGTGAATCTAATATGATGTAAACTGAATATAGTGTAATAACAGCATCTGCGGTTTGATTGTAAATTAACCGACTAGTTCACAATCGAGGATTAGAAATTGAAAATGTCAAAAACATATCAATACTTGAAAATCAAGGGGTACTCTAAATAAAATATTGCCACAATTTAAAGGAGTGCGAATATTACCCCCAAATTGAGTCCAGCTCAAGCATACCTATACATGTTTTCAAATATATACTATAATATATTTTGGTAACTTCAACTGTGCAGTTTAATTTCACTTGCGTTTCAAGCTCGAAATATAGATGCAAAATATGACGATTTTTGGCCTAAACAGCTCAAAAACAGTGGTGCTCAAAGATTAATAGAATATTACTTGCTACATCTGTCTTTATTCTTTGAATCAGTTCAATTTTTTAAAGACGATAACTTCCGAAGTTGCCAGTTTTTTAACTAAAAATTATATTTCAAGTTTTAATCTTAAATCAAGATGAAATGAAATCATTCAATCCTTCTATAAGAAAGACTACTCGCTTTCTTTACTTCTTCAGCAGTTTGTAATCGGTTTACTTTTTGTGGCTTATATTAGATGAATTAATATATTTATGTTTGCAATTGATATGAGTACCCACAGTAGATGTTAACTGAAATTATGAAATTGGATTTGAGCGAATGTAAAAATATCAAACATTAAAGAACTGAATCTCATCTTAAATTCAATTGCTGATATAACTCCAATACAATATTTAACACAACTTACCTAGTTAGAAATTAATGAATGTTGGATTGCTATCTATTGAAGCTAATGTTTTTTGATTCAGATTCTAAAGAAAATTAGATAATGTCCAACTGCATATGAAATACAATAGGCGAACATCTTGAGAAACGTAAATTCTTCAGTTACTCTGCTTAGAAATATTAATTTAAAAACGAAAACTTTAGAAGAACATGTTATAAATATTGTTATTATTTAAGTAATAATTAAGAATATATCATTAATCTGAAATTATTTAATAAATGATTGATATGTTGTCATCTATATTAGTATTTAAATAATTGTAAACATCATAAATAATGAATTAGTGCAAAAAAATATTAGAGGTTGATGGTTAATAATATTCTTATTGTAGTAAGCAGTAAGGATTAAATCAACATAATATTAATACAAAGCTTTCAATTTTATAGACTTCAGCAAATATATTCATAAATACAAAATATACCAAAGAAACTGTTGTAAAATTGAGTGTGTTTTCTATCAATGTATTTGCTGTATTTGGTTTTGCAGACAACAATCATGTAATAGACGGAGGCCTGATCAATGTCAGCCTCAACATAAACGTGAGCCAAGCCGCTCTGGTGTGCATGCAGTGCCAGTTGTCGGTCAGTAACACGCAGCTGGTATTTATCGCGAGCGGACAGGTTCTATCGGCCGTAACTTTGCAAGTTATTTCAGAGATAGAACTGACAAATACTTCGGTGCAATACAGGTTTCAGTCCGTCCAAGCCGCTGGGATCGTTTCTTAAATTATTGAATCCGTTTTTATTTCTTTGGTGGACGTGAAGATGAACGGATACAACTCAGAGCAATCTCAGAACAGCGGGCACTTCGTCTCCAAACTTACAGTTTCTGCTTTGTTTAATATAGCCAACCTTCAGGTGTGCACGAACGAAGACAAGGCAGCTGGATCTGGAATTGAATATTTGTAACTGAACGGAGATATTCTTTCTAGCTGCTAGAGTTCATGTAACAGTGGAAGTTTCTCATCGTACGGCATTTGCGTCTAGCAGTTAGTACATGGAGAGATGAGTGGTAACACATTTGTATGTGTGGATCCGTTTGAGTTCGATGACCAGATAGCCGAATGTGTTTGCAAAGACGGGTATATTCTGAATGTGAGTTACTGCATCCCGATCGTGATTTCGATTACCAACCTGGATACCACAATGCACGATCTAAATAATCAGACTAACATGGTAGTCGGCCAGCAGAAATAGTACTTAGAGCAGATGATAAATGGAAATGTCTCGTTGATGGACCAATATTTAGGCAACAACATTAGCGACCTGAACGCAACCGTTTCTCAGCGACTTGCAGATGCCGAAGTAAACTTGATCGATAACGTCACTTAGTTGCAGTCGTACTTGAAGAACAACATAAGCGACATCCAAACGATGATGGCGAGCAACCGAAGTATGGTCGAAAGCCAAATGTTGAGCAATATCTCCCAATTACAAGGGAAGCTCTACCAAAACATAACAGACCTGAACCAAACCATGCAACTTGAAATTTAGCAGGTCAACCAATCAGCCATTCAGACGGCCGACGACGTGTTAGCTCTTAAAACAGAAGTTCAGCAAATTATAGCCGATCAGAATGCAAACAACTCCAACCAACAGAGCTAAATTTCTGCGTTGAACTCCGATGTTTAGTCGCTTCAGAGCGGTTAATTACAAACACAATACGATCTGGCATATTCGAATACCTCGCTCAACACTCAGATACAGAACCTGAATGATTAGCAGAACCAGATTGACGCGAATGTAATCGCTCTTGCCTCTCAGACTACTAACCAATACAATTAGCAACAAGCCGAACTGAGTGGTTTGAACCTAAATCTGGCGCATAATATCTCGACTTTGAACGCAACTATTCAGATGTAAGTCCAAGCTCTTAGCACAGCAGACTATGCATTATCAAGTTCAATTTCTGCGCTTCAAAGCCAGTTTTCTTCGTTTGCGTCAGTTTCGACTTTGAACAACACAAACCAGCAGAATTAGATTAATTCTCTGTAATCTACTGTTTCAACGCAGCAATCGCAATTATCGCAGCTATAAACTGATATTTCGCTTGTGAACACTTCTTTATCAAATCAAGCGACTTCAATCCAATCGCAAGCAAATTCTATTTCTAGTTCGATCACAACCCTAGATTCCAAGTTTTCTTCACTTTTTAACTCTCAATAATCTCAATTAACAACACTAAATTCAAATCTAATACAAACCAACACGAATTTAAACAGCCTAAACACATCAATTTCACAGCTCACATTCACTAGTTAAATTAATTAAGAGGCCGTTTACAGATCTTCGAATGACAGTTCAATTGTTAATTAAATATACAACGCGGTTAATGAAAATATTAACACAAACGCGCTCATTTAAGCGGTTCAGGTCGCGATATAGAAATAAATAAACGATTTTACTTCGTATGCGGCCGCTACGTATGCGACCAAAGCGCAACTTGTGTGAGACTATTTATAAGATTACATATTTATAATATTCAATTTAATTTAATACTTATATATTTAAGTTAATACTTATTTTTATCTTTAATTTTTAATATTATATATGGTTATTACCCAGATATGGTTATTACCCATATATGATATTTAAAAATATGTTAAAATATAAAATAGTCATTATCACTAGCTTATATAGATCTTATATAGTATTAACACGATATATGTAAATATATATATATGTAAATATTTCATCATACTTTCTGAAAAGCAGGACTAATATTAAAACTGCTACTTCTAGCTGATCTAGCTGCTATATTATTAAGTGAAATTTAACTTCTTCACATGAGAACCAAAGTTACTGATTTTGTCTAGAATCAATGATGACAATCACAAACACGAATGTCATCGCTATAATTACTTTTGGTGATATACGCTGAATCGAGTAACCTAAATATTTAATCGCCTCTTTTAAGATGTCTGTGATATATTTTCGTTAAATCTTCGGCTTCAATGACTGATTACTGGCCGCGGAGGTAATATATTTTCTGGCAAAGCACTGTTACCAAAATCTATTATTTCAAAATGTAAGAGATTAGTACAGTTAATCTAGTACAGCTAGCCGAGACTTTTATATGACAACGCGATGATATATCTAGGTCAGTTGGATTTCTTTTACTATCTATCTATATATTTATACTCAATGTTAGTGCAATATTTTAACTAGAACTGAAAAGCGGCTAAATTCAGAACATCGTTTTGTTGGAGTGAGAAGCTATTTCATCGTTTGTCCTGTCTCTTGAAATGTATTCTCTTTAATCATTAACGCTGAAAACGTAATCAACGCTGAAATTACTCGCAGGACTTAACGACATTATAATAGCAGCTTCACCGGATTTAAACATTCTAAACTTTGATTTATAATAAATGTAATTTTGAACTTCTATTAGTGAAACTTGTACGCATAACAACATTAGTGTAGTGAATCGTTTACGTGACAAATCCGATGATTGCAACACATTCGGATTTATTAAGTTATTGGGTGTATTAAATATAATACTAATTGTAGCTACTAAACTTTCTGAAAAGCAGGACTTCTGGATCCAACCGTATGGCGCTGTGTGCTTGATACTTTTACTATTTATATATTATTGAATAACGTACTAACTGCAATTTGTAATAGGATGAAATTCAGAAATTTCAGTATATAAGAATTTCACATACACTTTTTCAGTATGAATTTAAATCTCAGTATATAACAACGATCACATTTAAATTGATGTTATCGCACCTATTTACGAATATCAAACGATATCGTTTTTAAAATGTATCACCACATAAAAGATTTGCCACAGTTGACACTGATGTATAAATATAACTATGAAGTTTGTGTTTATACTGTTTGGCTTTAATAAATTTGTGAAATTATTGAAAGTTATATTACAACTTCGGAACCACTTATTCATAGTCTAGAAGATACATTGGTAATTACAATTGTTTCGATGATGCAATGCCGAATGTCAATACAGACTACCGCAATGACAGAGAGCGTATCTGTTACTTGTAGTAAACTCCACTTAAAAGTAACATAAACGATCTTACTATATTATGTGCCCCTACAAAATATGTTTTAGAAGATTCACATTTGTTATTCCCTGGTTTCAATAACAAGCTACTAATTAAGAGTTTAGATCGCAACTCAGACTAATATTAAAACTGCTACTTCTAGCTGATCTAGCTGCTATATTATTAAGTGAAATTTAACTTCTTCACATGAGAACCAAAGTTACTGATTTTGTCTAGAATCAATGATGACAATCACAAACACGAATGTCATCGCTATAATTACTTTTGGTGATATACGCTGAATCGAGTAACCTAAATATTTAATCGCCTCTTTTAAGATGTCTGTGATATATTTTCGTTAAATCTTCGGCTTCAATGACTGATTACTGGCCGCGGAGGTAATATATTTTCTGGCAAAGCACTGTTACCAAAATCTATTATTTCAAAATGTAAGAGATTAGTACAGTTAATCTAGTACAGCTAGCCGAGACTTTTATATGACAACGCGATGATATATCTAGGTCAGTTGGATTTCTTTTACTATCTATCTATATATTTATACTCAATGTTAGTGCAATATTTTAACTAGAACTGAAAAGCGGCTAAATTCAGAACATCGTTTTGTTGGAGTGAGAAGCTATTTCATCGTTTGTCCTGTCTCTTGAAATGTATTCTCTTTAATCATTAACGCTGAAAACGTAATCAACGCTGAAATTACTCGCAGGACTTAACGACATTATAATAGCAGCTTCACCGGATTTAAACATTCTAAACTTTGATTTATAATAAATGTAATTTTGAACTTCTATTAGTGAAACTTGTACGCATAACAACATTAGTGTAGTGAATCGTTTACGTGACAAATCCGATGATTGCAACACATTCGGATTTATTAAGTTATTGGGTGTATTAAATATAATACTAATTGTAGCTACTAAACTTTCTGAAAAGCAGGACTTCTGGATCCAACCGTATGGCGCTGTGTGCTTGATACTTTTACTATTTATATATTATTGAATAACGTACTAACTGCAATTTGTAATAGGATGAAATTCAGAAATTTCAGTATATAAGAATTTCACATACACTTTTTCAGTATGAATTTAAATCTCAGTATATAACAACGATCACATTTAAATTGATGTTATCGCACCTATTTACGAATATCAAACGATATCGTTTTTAAAATGTATCACCACATAAAAGATTTGCCACAGTTGACACTGATGTATATATATAACTATGAAGTTTGTGTTTATACTGTTTGGCTTTAATAAATTTGTGAAATTATTGAAAGTTATATTACAACTTCGGAACCACTTATTCATAGTCTAGAAGATACATTGGTAATTACAATTGTTTCGATGATGCAATGCCGAATGTCAATACAGACTACCGCAATGACAGAGAGCGTATCTGTTACTTGTAGTAAACTCCACTTAAAAGTAACATAAACGATCTTACTATATTATGTGCCCCTACAAAATATGTTTTAGAAGATTCACATTTGTTATTCCCTGGTTTCAATAACAAGCTACTAATTAAGAGTTTAGATCGCAACTCAGACTAATATTAAAACTGCTACTTCTAGCTGATCTAGCTGCTATATTATTAAGTGAAATTTAACTTCTTCACATGAGAACCAAAGTTACTGATTTTGTCTAGAATCAATGATGACAATCACAAACACGAATGTCATCGCTATAATTACTTTTGGTGATATACGCTGAATCGAGTAACCTAAATATTTAATCGCCTCTTTTAAGATGTCTGTGATATATTTTCGTTAAATCTTCGGCTTCAATGACTGATTACTGGCCGCGGAGGTAATATATTTTCTGGCAAAGCACTGTTACCAAAATCTATTATTTCAAAATGTAAGAGATTAGTACAGTTAATCTAGTACAGCTAGCCGAGACTTTTATATGACAACGCGATGATATATCTAGGTCAGTTGGATTTCTTTTACTATCTATCTATATATTTATACTCAATGTTAGTGCAATATTTTAACTAGAACTGAAAAGCGGCTAAATTCAGAACATCGTTTTGTTGGAGTGAGAAGCTATTTCATCGTTTGTCCTGTCTCTTGAAATGTATTCTCTTTAATCATTAACGCTGAAAACGTAATCAACGCTGAAATTACTCGCAGGACTTAACGACATTATAATAGCAGCTTCACCGGATTTAAACATTCTAAACTTTGATTTATAATAAATGTAATTTTGAACTTCTATTAGTGAAACTTGTACGCATAACAACATTAGTGTAGTGAATCGTTTACGTGACAAATCCGATGATTGCAACACATTCGGATTTATTAAGTTATTGGGTGTATTAAATATAATACTAATTGTAGCTACTAAACTTTCTGAAAAGCAGGACTTCTGGATCCAACCGTATGGCGCTGTGTGCTTGATACTTTTACTATTTATATATTATTGAATAACGTACTAACCGCAATTTGTAATAGGATGAAATTCAGAAATTTCAGTATATAAGAATTTCACATACACTTTTTCAGTATGAATTTAAATCTCAGTATATAACAACGATCACATTTAAATTGATGTTATCGCACCTATTTACGAATATCAAACGATATCGTTTTTAAAATGTATCACCACATAAAAGATTTGCCACAGTTGACACTGATGTATAAATATATATATAACTATGAAGTTTGTGTTTATACGGTTTGGCTTTAATAAAAATGCAGTATTTTAATTGATCGATTACATGGTTAAGTATATACAATAAAAATTTAACAAATTAAAAAAATCTAAATATTAAATATGTTATATAATCACTTATGATAATGATATCATCATCAATTGCCATCTTAAACACCTGGATCTTTTGGGGCCTCGCAATTTTTTTAAAATATTCTGGAAAGTCGTGATAATTTCATAATATTGCCACAATAATCTACGCATTAATTATTAACATATTAATATCTAGTTGGACAGACGCATTCGCCATAGCGATACGTTGCACCACCATAACATAGGGTAGTTTGCTCCTCTTCTACTACATCCAAGTAACACGTTCCATTATAATAAAAATAATTTGGATCCGTGCACGTACATGTACCATTTTGGAAAATAGATCCCACTGCCGTGCAAATACACTTCAAATTCACAACGTCATAATGAGTTCCTGGAACTGAACAAATACAAACAGATCCGTTTAAAACGGAACCAACGGCCGTGCAAACACAAATTCCGTTTTGAATAACTTATCCAGCACCACATATAGGTTCACATACTCCATTATTGTAAATTTAACTTGAATTTGTGCACACACAAACTCCAGATTAAGCAGTTGCCCCTGAACCACAGCCCAACTGACATTAACCGTTTGAATATGAGAGACTAGAGTTGGTACATACACAGATACCAGATTAAACTGTCGCGTCAGATCCACAAACCAACTAACATATTCCACTTGTATAAGTGAGACTTGAGTTCGTGCAGATGCAAAATCCAGCTTGAACAGTTGCTCCAGATCCACAGGTGAGTTAGCAGATTCCAGCAGTATATACTAGACTAGAATTCGTACAAACGCAAACTTCTCCATTTGCAGTTGCACCAGAACCGCAAACTAAAATACAAACACCATTAATATAATCGTGAGATTGATTTTTCAAGCATAAGTATCTGTTCATTTCATCCTTAGTAGCGTATGTTAGATTCGCATTAATAAACGTGTTGTTTACTAACGAGCTTAAACTTGAGTTTGTTGTTTAATAATTGTTCTTATTATTGATGACATCAGTTATAATTGAGTTCAATTACGTTTGTAAATAAGAGTCGCCATTAATTCTGGTTTAAATCTCTGTTTAAAGTTAATTAGTCGTGGTTGAAACTATATTGTTGAAATTAGTTAATAGTTGAGTAAAATATTAAACTATTTAAGAATATAAAGTTGACTATGAGGAAACATTTAATTATTAATTATTATAATTTGATGTGTATAATGAATCAATGCTATTAAGTTAAGAGCTAAAAGGAATTATTGAAGCATAAAGAAAATATAGTTAACCTGAAATTGTTGTGTTCACAAGCGAAGTATCAGTTTATAGCTGCGATAATTGCGATTGCTGCGTTGAAACAGTAGATTACAGAGAATTAATCTAATTCTGCTGGTTTGTGTTGTTCAAAGTCGAAACTGACGCAAACGAAGAAAACTGGCTTTGAAGCGCAGAAATTGAACTTGATAATGCATAGTCTGCTGTGCTAAGAGCTTGGACTTACATCTGAATAGTTGCGTTCAAAGTCGAGATATTATGCGCCAGATTTAGGTTCAAACCACTCAGTTCGGCTTGTTGCTAATTGTATTGGTTAGTAGTCTGAGAGGCAAGAGCGATTACATTCGCGTCAATCTGGTTCTGCTAATCATTCAGGTTCTGTATCTGAGTGTTGAGCGAGGTATTCGAATATGCCAGATCGTATTGTGTTTGTAATTAACCGCTCTGAAGCGACTAAACATCGGAGTTCAACGCAGAAATTTAGCTCTGTTGGTTGGAGTTGTTTGCATTCTGATCGGCTATAATTTGCTGAACTTCTGTTTTAAGAGCTAACACGTCGTCGGCCGTCTGAATGGCTGACTGGTTGACCTGCTAAATTTCAAGTTGCATGGTTTGGTTCAGGTCTGTTATGTTTTGGTAGAGCTTCCCTTGTAATTGGGAGATATTGCTCAACATTTGGCTTTCGACCATACTTCGGTTGCTCGCCATCATCGTTTGGATGTCGCTTATGTTGTTCTTCAAGTACGACTGCAACTAAGTGACGTTATCGATCAAGTTTACTTCGGCATCTGCAAGTCGCTGAGAAACGGTTGCGTTCAGGTCGCTAATGTTGTTGCCTAAATATTGGTCCATCAACGAGACATTTCCATTTATCATCTGCTCTAAGTACTATTTCTGCTGGCCGACTACCATGTTAGTCTGATTATTTAGATCGTGCATTGTGGTATCCAGGTTGGTAATCGAAATCACGATCGGGATGCAGTAACTCACATTCAGAATATACCCGTCTTTGCAAACACATTCGGCTATCTGGTCATCGAACTCAAACGGATCCACACATACAAATGTGTTACCACTCATCTCTCCATGTACTAACTGCTAGACGCAAATGCCGTACGATGAGAAACTTCCACTGTTACATGAACTCTAGCAGCTAGAAAGAATATCTCCGTTCAGTTACAAATATTCAATTCCAGATCCAGCTGCCTTGTCTTCGTTCGTGCACACCTGAAGGTTGGCTATATTAAACAAAGCAGAAACTGTAAGTTTGGAGACGAAGTGCCCGCTGTTCTGAGATTGCTCTGAGTTGTATCCGTTCATCTTCACGTCCACCAAAGAAATAAAAACGGATTCAATAATTTAAGAAACGATCCCAGCGGCTTGGACGGACTGAAACCTGTATTGCACCGAAGTATTTGTCAGTTCTATCTCTGAAATAACTTGCAAAGTTACGGCCGATAGAACCTGTCCGCTCGCGATAAATACCAGCTGCGTGTTACTGACCGACAACTGGCACTGCATGCACACCAGAGCGGCTTGGCTCACGTTTATGTTGAGGCTGACATTGATCAGGCCTCCATCTATTACATGATTATAGACTGAAAAACCAAATACTGCAAATGTTTTTAAGCTAAACATATATATTTGTATCATAGTTTATTTTGTATATTTTGTATCAATAAATATGTTAGTAGAATTTTTAAGTGATGAAAAATCGCCAATTATACTATATTGATTCAAACTACGTTGTTTATTACAATATGTGTAGTATTTTCCATCTACTTCGATAATTTAATTACACTATTATAAAGATGAACTTTATAATTGTTTGAATATTAATATAGAGGACAACATGTAAAATTTTATACTTATGTATACTTATTATAATACTTATTATATGAATTTTGAAATTTATTTAATATTATTGAAGTATTATTACTAAATCCGAGATGAATCTAGAACTCTACATATATTACATAGATATGAATGCACAAATTTTTGGAGCTCACTTGGATAAAAATTTAGCTCATAATTAATAGATATATTACAGCAACTTACACTGTGCAAATATTTTTGTTAGTAATTCAAATAATTTACTAAAAATATGAATTTTGAACAAAATAAGCTTAAATTGAAAAAATTAGGTGTTTAAAAATTAATAAAATAAATAACTTATATAAGTCATATTGATTATATACTTATTTCACCTACACTTATTTCATATCTTATTTCCGTCTAGCAGAACAGAAATCGTCCGAACTGCCTTTTTTAATTTTGAAATTAATTTTGATTAATTAAGCCGCAATAAGAATTCATTTAAGACCGCCAAAGAATAGAGTAATGTGAGTAGACTTTGTTATATGCTTACCTAAAGTTGTTTAAATATATGTCTTTTAAATATTATATGAAGTAACTAATTATTAATGAGACACGTCTTTGAACATTGTATTCTTACTTTTTTAAGTTCAGCCGGCCACCAGCATATAACCGTTTTATTTGACCGGAATCGAACTCTTTTCAAGACTTTGTTGATTTCTTAAAATTAGTTCAACTCAATAAAATGATCCGTTAAACTATACTATTAAGTCGATCGTATTTAGATTCACTTTATGAACTATAGCAGGGAAGACGACTTCATTATGATTACTCTTTCTGACTGTCATAAGAAGATCAGTTATGTAAGTCATATTATGTATGTCACAATTTACGGGATTTAGGGATGGTTATACTTCTTTTTACTACTTTTGAAAAAGATAATTCATGAAATTTTTACTTCAATGTCCATATACATGCACATACATCTACATGCCCTATTTACACTAATTAAATGTTAAAAATTTCATTTTAATCATTTTTTAATCTAGTATATTGTTGTGAGAATATCAATTTATATTTTGAGCTATTTATATATAAATTAAACTGGATATAGATATAATACCTGGCAATAAATACATAAAAAATACATGTAAAATAGTGAATATACTCGTAAAACGTGATATAGTATATATTTCTTTTTCACTTCACAATATGTTGCTTACTGTGTCATCGTTTGCTTTCCCAAATCCTTTGGAGTTTTGCTCGCGTAGAATATATCAAGTACTCACTGATAGATTCGCTGGTACTAATCAAAATAATTGTAATGATTTGTATTCTTATTGCGGCGGAAACTATATCGGTCTGATTTCCAAGCTTGATTATATTAGAAACTTGGGCTATAACGCAATTTGGATATCCCCTACAGTAGAGTAAGCTTAAAACTCAAATAATGCGTATCATGGTTACTGGTTCTCAAATTTTTATGGTACAAACCCCCATTTTGGTTCAGCACAGGATCTTAAGAACCTTATAAACGAAGCTCATAAACGTGATATCTGGGTGATAGCAGATGTAGTTTACAATCATGTTGGAAATTGCTATGGGGGATATTCTACTCATTCGCGAGAAGTAATATATTGGTCGCACTCACCAATTAAGGGCAAAACTCAGGTTATATTCACTACAGGGTTACAAATTCACCTTTTGAAGCCAACACGAGAATATGCAACATAATCGCTGAAAGAGATTGCATAAATGTTAACCCGGATAACAGTGTCGACGTTTATCTGAACCAAGGAGAAGCAAAAGTGTTCATACGGGAAAACGAGTTGTGAGACTAATCACCTAATTGTTTTTGTTGTTAACTTCTTATATATTCTGATTTTCTCTTAAGATTTTTATAAACATAATATTTATAAATTTCTAAAACCAGATTCAGAAGAATAAATAATATGTATAGCGATTGGGTTTAATTTACTTCAATATAGAGTTCAGTAAAGAATGTTTTTAAATTCAAGTATGTTCATAATTCACTCCTATAACTTCCGAAGTCAATGATTTTAGTAATTTTCATAACAAATAATTAAAGAAAAACAACTTATTGACATAACTATCTTTTAAATTAAATGAGATAATAAATATAATATTTGAAGTGGAACTATATGACTATATATTATTAATATTAAATAATTAATTTTGCTTCACCTCTAATGACAGATTCTCTTCAATAAGAAGAACTAGAAGGTCTGACTGCCTTAGTAGAAACACTGACTGATGAAAACGATAATTTGAAAAAGCAATTATAAAAGTAAAGCGAATAACATAAGAAAGATTTGTAATAGTTTACAAACAACAATAGTCAATCCTTTTAATTTTAATTAGAGACTGAAAAGCTTAAACAATAGAATATATCCCTTCAATCTTAGTTAGATTAATAAACTAAGTCTGAAAAAATGTTCATAGAGCAAATAGAAGCACTTAATGGGACAATTTAGCAACACAAAGACTTATTATAAAAATACATCACTGATGGCAGTAAACATGAAAAGACAATAATTTAATTAAAATTAGACAACTAGACTAACAAAGCAGAAATCAACAAGTTAAAAAGTTAAATGCATGAATTAGAAATACGAAATAATCAACTTGAATCAAAATAGATTCAATTAGTTTAAGATAGCGAGTCTAAAACTTAATAAATAGTATCTCTTCGTAATAATATTGAAACTCTTAATAATAAAGCAGAGCTCAATACACAAAATAAAGTTCCTAAGTAATTTGTGATAACATTAGTTGATTAACTTCGAGTGCAATCATCTCAGTTCCTGAAACCAGAATAACAATCTAAACTAGAAGAAATTTGTCAAACAATTTAAGTAGTTTTATAGGCATTCAAGTGATAACTGTTTTCCATATAGTAGCTTCATTTTTTCTTTTCTTTAAATTTTGAAGCTTTGCTTTTCTATTGTTGTTAATATAGTTCCTATTATTCCAAATAGAAAATGATAGCTTCTTGATTGCTATTTAATACCTCTATATTTTCAATTACTTTTTGATACCGGTCATTTAAAGATTTAATAACTTTCTGATAACCGATTAATTGCTTAGTTTTATGTTATATTTTCAGCATTTATGCTGTTGCTTATAAATCTGTTGCTGTAGACTCTCTCGTATTTAATAATTAGCTATATGACATCGAATTGCTTATTCTTGACGATCTTTCGTAGTTAGTTTAGTATGCCATGAATAGAGGTGTAAATAATTATTTTGATTATTTACACAAGAATAACATCAGATGTGTTAAATATCTATATTTATAATTTTAGAATTTTTCATCTAATTGTTGTAATCTGTACTACATGCTATAGAGAGCTTTATAACATCCAAATAACGCGTATGAAGCTGGGCTCAATCTTATTATATCTACTAATTTCAAAACACATAATCATTTGCAATTAAACTCTTAACATAGGAGTATAAAACATGAATATCACATTTGAAAGAGTTTCTCTGACAAAAGTAATTTAGTTAATTGAGGTAGTAATTTTGAGATGTACCAAAATGAGTTATATAATATGTATTGTTTAGTTATATTATATTTATTAATTAATTACCGTTTAATCCAAATATTATTATTATTTTAATAATATTTCTTGTCTTTCACAGTTCGTCCTTCTTTTTCTTCTGAACTTTCTTCGCGGCTTCGTTCAGTTCATCTTTTGTGAGAACGTTTTTGAACGCGTCGTCGATGATTTCTTTGAAGTCTTTTCCCTCAGTTTTTGTCGTTTTCGTTTCTTCTTGTTTTGGAACGATGACGTCCATTTTGTTCTGGTCGAATTCGTCAATGGCCTATTAAAGTTCTTTTTCGGACTCAACCTGAATTTGGAGGTACTTGATCTTCTTCAGGTTCTTCTGGTTGTAGAAAATGACCTGAGTGAAGTTCCCAACGTCCTTTTGAAGGAGAGTGGCTGCTGTTTGAGCATCAGTTTGGGCGAAGGCGAACTTCTTGAAGTTCTTCAAGTGGCCTGGGTTGTTAACGGCCGCGAGCTCGATCAACTTCTAGAACTCCTCAGTCGGATTGATCAAAATCGCTATCGTCTTGCCAATTTACTCATCCTGGATCTACTGCACATTGTCAGCAGTCAAATCCTAAATAAACGGAACCTGGTGCTGAGAAATGAAGGCAGCGAGAACCTGCGGATTCTGGAGATTAGACAAAGTAAACTCGTAGTCCTAACGCTTGGCAACGAGTTTCGTCTGCTCAGAGGCTATGAAATAGAAAAATGGAGTAAACTTGGACAACTGCTTCTTGAACTGACCATATTGCTCTAATGGAGCATAGAGGACAAAGAATATTTGAAGTTTACGGGCCTTTGAGTCAGATTTTAAGGCAGACTTCTCAATTTTAACCAAGAACTCCTTGGTCTGAGAATTAACGAAAGCCTTCATAGAGGATAAGTCACGACCGCCCTCGTACTCATTTGGTTCGCCATGCGAGAACATCTTAATGGTTGGGAAGCCTGTGATGTTGTACTTACCACAAATCGCCTTATTGTCCTGATTATCGCAGTCAAGCTCTGCGATAACAATTTAGGACTCTTTGGACAATGTTTCCCACTTTGGAGCTAGCTCCTTGCAGTGTCCGCACCATGGCGCGAAAAACTTCACGAATACGTGCTTGTTGACAGAGATGGTGTTATCAAAGTTAGCACTGTTAAGTTGCATAACTTCGCTCAAGGATAGGATAATAGATAACATTTGAGGTGGGTTGACGTCAATTGATGAAAGTTCCATTTTACTAATACATAATCATATGTTAAAGTATGTAAAAATATTTTCACTCCACGCCATCATTGGGCAATATCTATAATTTGTGACATTTCGATGCTGAGGAGTCGTATTTTTTCCATGATTCCTCTCATTTCTGGAACTTCGTAGACTTCTCCTTGGTTCATTTCAATGAGTAGGTCGTTGTCTTCCTTAGTGTAGATTTAGTTCATTTCTGGGATGTTAAGTTCGACTCTGTTCATGAGTTTTTGTTGCATTTTATCCGCTTCGGATCTGTTTTGGACGAATTGAATAATGTCTTCGTGTTTTTAAAACTGTTGGGCGAATTGGAAAAAGTGATTTAAAAACGATTTGTTGAAGTGGCTGTTGTCCGAACTCCTCTTAACGTGAACTGGTAAATAATTCTTTAACGCGATTAATGAATTATCTTCCACTTCAAGCAAATCAAATTCGCACTTGCAACTCAATGCGAATATGAAAATGTACACACTGCTCATCAAAATATCAATGTGAATATCCGTTTTGTCCAGATTCACGGGCCTGATAAACAGCTATAGATAGTTTTGAGCAGCTATTTGGTCAATTTAATTTTGCAAACAATGGCCAGTTATTAATCTGAGCAAAAATAACAAATTGTCCTGAACGTTATTTGTTTATACTAATTGAACACAATAATCAGAAACGCTCTAACCGTGCTCATTAACTGCGAACACATCGGCTATAGCAAAAATAGCACCCGCCAACAAATTACAGTTTCCATCTCCGTGCACAATTACAAACTACACACAAGTCTAAAACAACTAGAATAATTTCTCCGCGTTGTCCAAAAAGTTATCAACCGACGACGCATTTGCCATTAACTACTAAGTTGCAATAGATATCGTTTCCATTTCAGTGTAATTCTTATCCGAATAATTATGAATAAAATGAGACACAACCTGATAAATAACATCAAGGTACTGTGAATACAAGAATTCACTTACCTCGGCCTCCTTCCAAATGAAAATCTTACTGAAGACCATCATAATGTCGACTAATTACGTTAATTGCAGGCCTTACTGCTAGACATATGATTAGAAAAATGAACCAAAGATCTTAGATGTAAGATCAGACTGGCTTATACTAAATATCTCACAACTTAATCGCAATAAGTCATTAATTTCTGGATAATACGAAAATGATGGATTAAATTAAATCATAATCTAAAATCCAATTTCTAGTAACGTGGGATCTAAAATAGCCATTTAGTCTGTACTGATATCACACAAACTTCTTTTTATCTCATCAAATCGATTTATGGTAAATTTAATTAACTTAGCGAATTCAGATACCGTTCGCGATTACGGAATCATCGCATAACTTACTGAAGCGGCTTAAAGTGTAAATAGTATATCTTAATAATCATTTGATATTTAATCCAAAGCCCAAAGTGAAATACAAACGTAAGCTGGAGGTAATTGTTATTGTTATTATATAATTGACACAAAGTAATTACGCAATGTCAAACCAAAGGTCGATAAATCCTACTATTATTCAGGAGTTAAATCTATTTAATTGTTCCGACATACCCACCGTTATTAGCACAGAGAAACCACGGAATGAATAACATTTATATAAAATTTTTATGGGGTTTGTGCTTATTGAGCTTACTAAAGTGAATTTTTAGAACTTTACATTATTTAATCAACAGATAAGTGTCTATAATAAACCTACCAAAATTTAACTATTGCATCAGTTAAATCTACAGAATCACTGATGCTTAATGAGTATAGAGGTGAGAATAGTGTTACATCCGATTCTGATTAATTATCAAAATATTTTTCAAGTTGCAGGCTTTCTTAGTTAACATTAGCTTCAAAATTTTCTTCCATTAGTTAGTTACTGAATTGAATAAGCTGCGCAATCATTGCTTCATCAAGTTTTAGAACGTTTGTTGAGTCAATAACAAATTGCAATGATTACATCAGTAATGCTATTTGGTTAAACTTTCCTTTCTCCGAACTTTTCTTTTATAGTGAGTCTAGAATTGTTTAGAACAGAGTTGGGAAAGCAGCGTCAAATGCTTACAAATAAGTGATGTGTTCAATTTTTCTGTTTTTCTCTGATATTTTACCTATTTTTCGGTGGCATGTGATTATTTGGAGCCATAGCTGATATAGGTCCTCGTTGTGATTTAGTTTGTAAGATCCGTTCAGAATTCCTTCTAATAATAATCCAAAGCACTATCGAGTTGGAATTGGGCTGTAAATCATAGTGAGCACTCTTAGAGCAAGCTTACAACCTTGTGGGTGAGCTAATTCAAGTTCCTATGATAGAAACGGAATGGAAAGTTACTCGCTGACAGAGTCTAGTTTATCGTGTTTTACTGATAGGTAAACTCGTCTTTTGTAAAACGCTAGCATTAGTTCAAGGATGAAGAAGCGTCTCTTCTCTACGTTAATGTCTTTGTTTATGTACGCTTGGAGCTCAGCCTGTGAGAACTAGTAGTCAATTTAGCTCATAATTTGAATAAATGCTTCTTAATAGTTGTTCAAATTGAGGGAGGTGAGGATCTTGTGCAGGCACTCGCTCATCAAGTGGAGCATTTGAGGGTTATGCTCCACATTCATCACAGTAATCGCTTGTTATGCTATTTCGCTAATCTAGTCCTGCTTCAGGCGATGCACTCTTTATGATACATTCTTAATTGTTACTATACACGCTATGCGCAAATCTGGTTGTTGCTACTCCTGCAAAATTTACAGCAAAGAAAAAATAAACTCGGGATTTTACTATAAATTATAAAATAATTCTTAATCCTACTAAAATTGTGGATTTGTACGAGGATCCTACAAGCGATAAATGAGATTTAAAAGGTCAGTAGTAGACATTAATAGGAGTGGTAATAATTGCGTTATATATAATAAATCAATATATTCCGTTTCTACAATTCCACTTTAAAATATCAGTTATAAATATTATATGTTTGATGGTATTTTCTGTATGGATAAATATGTTGAACTGCATTTATAACTCTAGTTCGAAATAATATAGGTATATGTATAATTTACAAATTCTATTAATTTGCTACTATTCAAACTCATAAATTGTGAATGATGCAAATAGATGGTAATACATACCTATAGAAAAAATAATTAGTCAGAATTAAACCTATCATTCTATTGATTATAAATAATTTGTTGAATTTACTAATTACTTTATAATTCTATATTTCATTTCATTTCTTAATTGTAAAACTTAACGTATTTTATTTACAATATTTAATCAAATTCCACATCAAATTCCATGAAAGTTGATATTCATTTGTTTTTACGTCACTTGTCAAATGTCGATGTACTATAGCGTGGTTGGAATTATATAACGTTCAAATTTATAGGATAAAGTCCCTTAAGTGTTAAGCTTGTGAAGACAAATTCTTTATTGTATGATTTGATTGAGCGGAAGGACCCAAAGCGTTTTTTCGATTAGAAAACAGAGTTCAATTACGATCCAGAGTCATAGGTGTTCACAACGTAGGCGTTTAGAATAGAATACTTTGACTAGTTAATTTAGTTCAACAAGAGTCTCAGTTTTGAACTTGAAACGGACGAACAATCCATATTATTCGAGTCTACAGTACACTTTAAGCACTATCCGAAGCTTTTACCTGAGAAAGCACCGCCAATATCTTAGTGCGAGACTACATTTTAAAAATTCTGGGTGATGCAACGCATTGATCTTCCTGCAATTTAACCACTAATTGAAACATTCAATGAAATGCATCTATGCTAGTTTGAGATGGTTTTCGTGTGGAAGTAACAGAATAATCAACATTCGAAGTATTTTGAAGCAGTTTATGGCGATGAATTCGAAAATGCTCTTCAGGCGATGAGCTCCTCTAAAAACTTGAAAAAGCTCTTGTAGTAAAATGTTTAATAATTCAGTCAATAAACAGTTTAACGCATTATTCCAATTGAAAATACAAACACAAATACAGTCACTGAAGCCGTTCAGCTCATCCGCATGCTCAATCAAGAAACACTTCATACTGAGATATATTAAGATAACTTCGTTACACAATCAGTAATTCAAATTAAAAAAGAAGAAAAGGAAGAAAACCTGTTCTCACCTAACGAAGAAGTGGAAGTAATATCAGGAGAAGACGTTCAAAATGCAGACGAACTTGCAGTAAAAGAAAAAATACAAAAAGAAAACACAATCAACGCTATTTTGCAAATCAGACAAAATACATTCGCAGCAAGAAGATAACACATAATCAATAAAAATACAATTCATGAACCTATCATATTCTAAGTTCAATCTAGCACACAATCTGACGTCGATTACGAGTTATTGCTGAAAGAAGCTAATGCGAGCACAAAAAGATACAACGCAACATAACTCAAATTTTTGACAAGAAACAACGATCAGGTTATCAAAGATGCACGTAGCACTAAATAGTATTGCGCGCTAAAACGATAGAGTGAGTTGGACGTCTATGTTATGGTGCATGGTTATAAGGGATCATACAATGATCACAGGTACATAAAGGATATGCTTCAAATCTAATACGATATTTTAGACAAACCAGTTAAGTTCATCATGCTCGATTACTCACAAGCACAAAACACAAATTTACTCGAGCTTGGATACCAACTCAATACAGATCTGAAAAGACGCCTTATAAACGAATTTGGTGCAAAATCCTGGGAAGGAACTTTGGATAAAATCGGACGATTAAATTTTATTGGTTTTTCTATGGGAAACGTTGTTATCGAGTCTATGATGAGTCTTTAAACATATGATGCTGATTAGGTTTAATTTTATGAGGCGTTCACAAATCAGTACAATCAAGTTCAATAAGAGTACAAAGATTAGCTCCTAAATAATCAGTTTAAGCCCGTTTCATCACTATTATCAAAACTGAACTTGTTTATATCAGTTAATGGTCCACTTTTAGGAGCAACAGCTACTAACTCACTTGTTGATGTAGGAATGGGTTTTATTAAAGCATTTGGTAAAAAGTCAACAAATTAGTGTGTGAGAGAACTCGAAAATCAACCAATGCCAAGAGAATCACTAGAGTCATTTAGGTTTAGGGTTCCAAGTGTTTAAGAGATAATGCAATTTGATGCCCTTGAAGAGATGCAGGTTAGCGGAATGTGTGTTTAATAACTGCAGACAACAGTAAATTAAAATGGATTCAAAGCCATTCACCCACTGGATTTAATCGGATTCGAGTCGAAACTTAGCTTCTTCAGAAAAATAATAGTCTTTGGAAGCTACGGAGATGGATATGTTAACTAAAATTCAGCGTGCATTAAACAAACCAAAGCTGACTAGATATATGCGCTTTATGGGTTTAAAGGATGTACTGTTTAAAGGTATCTAATATACAATGAACCTGATAGATTTGTTGGTGGTAAGATTGACGTTAAATCAGGCAGATTAGTTCATTTATGTCCGCTAATTGACACAGAAACAGTAGAAGCTATTGTTGGAATGATCATTGCTGAAGTGTGAGTTAATTCTTCATTTTTTATTATTTTAGCGGTGCATTTGTGCAATCCACTCCATTTTTGCAAAAAGTATGGACTTTGAATACAAGTAGTCGTTGTATTTTCGAAAGCTTGGACCAGAGAAAATTGATATTACAGCATATGTGTATGCGCCGGACAAGAATATGATTTTTGGTGGCTTGTCTAATGGTACTATAATAGCGTGGGATTTGTGTATATCAATACCTGTGGCACGTGTATGCGTGGTGGCTGCGCATGGTGGGCCTATTTCTGTCTTACACTACAACCAGCGTACTGGGTATTTGATTTCTGGTGGGATGGATCACATGATTTCAATTTGGGATCCGATTTTGTCGGATCTAGTTGACGTATCTGGTGTGGAAAAGCTCAAACCAGATCCATTATTCGCCGGTGACCGCTTTTACATTAAGCATGGTGGTACTGTGCAATCTCCTGTGCTGCCTGATGATTCCGCTTCATCTTCTTAGCGTAAATCTGTTCTGATTCAGTAGTTTGCTGAGGCTGGGAGGATGATATGCGGGATAGTTGAGGTTCCTCGTGGATTTGTGGCTTTGAGTTAGGATGGTTCGGCGATTCTGTTTGTGCTGAATCCGGATTTAAACTTAAAATATTAGTAGTTTAGTGTGTAGGACAAGATTTACCTGGGTTACGAGCAAACAGACGTGTAGAGGCAAATGGAGGTCATGGCGTTGAGTTAAACGGATAAGTAGATTTATGGTCAGACTACCAGTGAGAAGCAAACTGAGATTAAAACTGTACGTGGTCGCGAGTTGCAAACGCAGGGTTAAGCAACCCTTTCGGCAAAGATTTACCCCAGCTCGGGCGTGGTGAACAAGGACGACGGAAACCTTTTTATTGGCGATAGCTACGGAGAGATCCACATCGTTGACGCCTCAACCGACTCATTAAAGTACAAGAACAAGCTTGGGAAGGTGCACCGCCTTGGAATCTCACAACTATGCTACCTGGAGCGTGAAAATACTCTCATCTCGGCCTCCACCGATGGGGTGTGCAGAGGCCTCGTTGGTGCAACCGGTCAGGTGAATTTCACGTTTTATAATCAACGCGCGGTTCAATACAGAGCGATTTCGTTCGCTCAGAGGTCACTCGGTTCAGACGAAGGGTTCAAGTAAAAAACGACCGAGGAGCTTCAAGCCGAGGCGACCACTTTGGAGAACGCGAAAATGGACTCCCTGAACGACCTTAACATGAAAATAAGGTCTGAACAGCTTGTGATTTTACTTGACGCCGAGAATTACATAACTGTAATTGAGGCCAATCACGGGCAGGTACTGCTTGATTAACCCTTTGCGGACATAGTGCCCAATCTGGGCATAATACAGCAAGATCTGGAGAAATACAACATTGACACCGCATTCCCGATAGTGTGCGACTTCAGGTCCTCAAAGAACGCGAGCATGTACGCAGTGCAAAAGTAAAACACAAGCACCTCGGACGAGTACAAAATGCTAAAACAAAACTACCAAAGAAAACAAGGCGAGATAGTCATACAGCACCCGTTCATGAGCTTATACGAGGACCAGCAAGTGGTTGGCCTGTTCCAATTCGATTAAGCCGGATAGTAAAATATCTGCTTCGTAAGAGGATACTGCCTCTCACTGTATGGAATTAAGCAAAAAGACAAATAATCGAGCAAGAAAGTAGAGAGACCTGTTAGACTCATGGGTTTGTTATTGGTATCAATATAGTAAAAGAACTACCAAAACGATAAAATCATCGTCCCAAGAGCAGAAAGTGAACCGGGAGACGTCCAAAACGCACTAATGCAAGATTACTCCATGTTCCAAAATTCATCTCAAGCTAGATCAAAATCTCCGTTCAGATAGTTCATGAACAAATACAGACTTAAACAAGTTCAACTCAAAAGAATCAACTAACCTATCAATAAATTGGGCGCACTCACTCCATACTTACCAGATGACCTCGACGCAATCGAATCATTTATCAAGAATAACATGCAAGAAGGAGAACTACCCGAATTTCACTCACCAGACAGAAAAGGAATACAAGAACAAGTTACACAAATGAGCGTACCATTTTACGTCATCATGGCCACAGAAGACAACGTTATCAATAACTTCGACCCACGCGTAATAAGAAGGCCATATCACGTATACCAAGTTGATTTTAACGTACTTATGAACGCAATACAAGTAGACTACGCCAACATAACCAATATTGTCGGCAACTACAAAAAAATTGTAACCACATAATCACTCACTAACATATAAACAGCCGAATCATTCATTAAAAAACGATAACTACCAAAAGTTCAACCAATTCTATCAACCGACAATGTTTTCTCCCGATTAGCCAAACCAAAAACAAAATCTGTGCATATGGACGTCAAAAAAGAAACAGAATACAAATTCTATCATACATAGGGTACTGGATATGATAATTAACATGATTTAGGATTAAATGACTAAGACATCACTTATAACATTACGGAAGATCCTAGTTCATTAAAAAACGATGTAAATAAAATGAATTTAGAAGTTAAAAAAGTATCTGAATTACCTGATTCAATATGTTTTGATCTTATGGTTGACACAAATTCGTAATTCAAACGTGATTTACTTGTTTTCGGACACGAAGACGGATCTATAACATTTTAAGATCTTTTAAGTGGTTAATTATTAAGATGCTTTGGCGGCCACTCTTTAGGAATTAGTTAAATAGTACACGCATAAACAACAGCAGGATGGTAAGTTATAAGTTGGACTCCAGATGGAAAATTTTTAAGTTTATAAATACCTAGAGGAAGCACACTGCGAGTTTAATATTTAAGCCATAGTATATTTAAAGGAGAATAAATCTAAAATGTTGCCGCTGGAAGTTAATATTTACTGATAGGAAGCTAAACAGGAAAAGTGTGGGTATCAGCATTACCTCTTTAATATTAGTTAAAAACATTTGAAATTTTTGATATGGCTCGATTCTTTTAATTCAAAAAGCTATCAGGAAAACCAGATATTCATTCAATGGTAATTGAAGAAGGGAATTTGTTTTTATTATCTGAATCTGGCATGTTACTAGTGTTCTTTAATATTAATAGCGATATAGATTAGTGGGCAGAATAATTCACTAGAGGTGGATAAATAAGTTTAAAATATTCACAAAGCAAATTAAAATATAAAGATTACTTGTAAAGTCTCAACGGAACTTTTACAGTTCTTCCAGACTTGATGATTTAACTAACAACTGAAAAAGAAATAATATCTACTTTTATGATTGCTTCTCCGATGTAACGTGGAGGTTAAATTCTTAAAGAACTTAAAGATGGCAAAGTTAACAAGAATATCATTTCAGAAATGCTTGAAGAAGAAATATCAGCAAGGGTTATAGCAGAATAAAAGCTTCTTGAAGAGAAAGCTCATAAACTCAAGTTTGAAATGACACAGTCAAAACATCTTAAACCTAGGTCTAATATTACAGTGGAATCAGTGACCTAGGATAAAAGAGAAGTTTAAATTGACGAATAAAAATTGAGATAAATTGGTAACTAATAATTTATTTACGTGAGCACAAATACCAAACTTGTAAAAATATTCAAATTAAGTGGTGAAGTATTATAAATAGATCGGTTTGATTCAATGGTAACATCTTTAGTTTCTATAAATAGAGGGCCGATCGGTGAGCGAATTTTAAGTTAATTGGCAGAAATTGGTGGCAATGAAGAATTTCTTTCAAAATATTGGGTTGGAATGGCTGATGGTACGATAGGATAAGGTGATGTAAAAGGAATATTGGAGTGAGCATATAAATAATTATAGTTATTATTAAATAACTAATCGATAATGAAAACACCAATCAAGAGACAAAGACATAAGCACATATTAAAAATGTACAAACTGTAATTAAAATCAAATATCTGGTTAATTATAACAAAATGAACGAATATCACAAAATAAATACTTCAAACTACAATATTTTGTAATTTATTGTAATTTACTCGAAATTACAATAAATTACATGAAATACAATAATTTTCAGTAATATCTATCATTAAATGATATAATTACAAAAGTAATTTATTCCACCTCTTCCTTTAACAAAATAATGCTTTCAATAGTTTCTATTCTTTGTGGACCAGGCATGATGGGTGCTGGTAAAGGCGGTAAGGGCAAGGGCAAGTTTAGCGTTGCTGATATGCTTAAGGGTAACTATACTGTTGAAGTATCCACTAATGGTGTTAAACAAGAAATGCAATGGAAGGGCACTTTTGCTCCAGTAAATGGTACCAATGAAGCTCCACTTAATCAAATGAAGAAGAACATCGTTGATGAAAACACCACTACTTTTGATATTGTTGCCACTAAACAAATCAAACTTGAATCTGAAAATGCCACTCACATCAAGCTCATCGTTGACGGTGAAGTTTTCCTTGATGCCAACATTGCCTTGAACGAACAGGAAAATGTTTATAAATATGCCTTAGACAACGAAACTGCTTCATTGAAGCTCGTTATCTATAACGGTTTATACTCTGTTATATCCATCATCGACAAAACCAACAAGGACGTTTTCGAAATCTCCTTCACCAAGGAAAGAGTCGTTGCCAAGTCCCCAACTTGGATGAAATTGCTCCAACCACTCGCTCTCGTTGCTAACTTCTGGTTCTCCAAGAAGATGAAGGCAAAGCAAGCTGCTCAACAAGCCGCCATGCAACCACCAGTTCCAAAGGAGGAAGAAGAAGTTAAGGAAGCCAAGGACAATGAAGGTGAAGAAAAAACCGATAAGAAGGCTGAAAAGAAAGAATTATGACTGACTTTATATTGAATTATTTATATTTTTAATTGTTGATAAAGTTATAGTTACGCAAATCAATTTGGTTATTCCCCCCCAACCTACATATATTCAATATTGCAGCAGTTTAGTCCACGTTTTTGAGTTAAATTCCCTTCACTACTTATTTACCTATATACGTGCTATATTTTTAATTTCACACTTCAATTATAATGAAAGCAGAATCGTTATAAATCCTCTAGCAAACTAAAGCAGCATTTTAGAAGCGAAATTCTTGATAGCCACCAGCATAAAACGCTATTTAAGTTGATTTATATGTAATTTTATCAGTTTAGTAATAAATGCTGGCAATCGATACTTAATAAAATTGTAAATTTCAAAGAAAAAGCTCATTTGGCGCTGATTATTGCTAAAATATTGTCATTCAGGACATTTTAAGCTTATTATAATCACTGCCCGACCTTTCATAAGCCATTTACTGTAATACTCATCATTTTGAGACAAATAGTAACAATAGAGATGAAATATTTACATATATCGTGTTAAAACTATATAAACTAGTGATAATGACAATTTTATATTTTAATATAATTTTAAATATCAATATATGTAGGTTGGGGGGGAATAACCCAATTTATTATCTTTGAAATGAAGAATGAAAATTGAAAGAATAGAAAATTAATTAATAGAATTTGTGTAATATATATTATTGTCCCATCTCCCAAATGATCGTGAAACCTAATTAGTGGGCGTGTATTGCGTCTTTGGCAATTTTTGTTGCGTTTTACGTGATCACAATAGTTTTTACGGTGATGTATGCGCTCTCTGCCAAGGATGTATCTGTAAATAAGTTGTATTTTTCCTTTATAACTGGTGCACATGGTTTTATTGTGTTATTAGTAATCATTTTATTGCATGTGCAGCGTTTGTTCTTAATTAGTGCGAAAGTATAGGGTTACACATATTTTTACAAGCGTTTGAGTTAATTTTTGAATATGCAGTAGTATGTGTATACAATTTTTTCCGCCTGTGTGATGGTGCTCTTGATTTTGACGTAGGTGCCTCAATTCGACCGCAAATCCAATTTTGTTGGCTCAATTATTTAAAATGATTTCTATGCCTTCTTCGCCCTTGTTTCGTTTGAGTTGTTAATTATTATTTCGATCTCAATAACTTATTTCTACTTTTAGCACTCTTACATAAGAAATTCGCCACTCCCTGATTCTACTTCACTGTTGTAGTAATCAGATAGCTGCACCTCAATCACTCAACAGGAAATCATACAAAAGATGCACAAACACCTTAAATAACTGAGCGACCTTAACGAAACCTTAACTGAGTAATCTTAAAAGTGCGAGAAGATGCAAACGGCACCCGAATTCGAGTTCATCATGAACGAGAACAAAAAACTAATGCTGATTCAAAATGAACTTAAAAATAAACTGGAAGACCTTAACAGAGACCTTAAAGGTGCTTAAGGGGAGAAGGCGTATCTGGAGGGAGTAGTTCAGGGGTTGAAGAGAACACTTGGGTGAATTTAAATTATTTAATATGCGGGTTATAAATTCTCTGATATAATTGAGGTGGGAGGCTAATATTTAAAAATATTAATGTGTATCAATAGTATATAACATAGTTATATTTCATTCATTTTTTAATGTTTAATTGTTTCACTTCATACATCGATATTTTTCACTATATTTCTTGAAATTCACTATTAATTCAATTTAACAATCTGGCGCGATAAAGCTTTAATTATATCCACTAAAGAATAATCTGTGTATGTTTCTAGACCAGAGCTTTTATATATTTCCTTATTAAACAACAAATTGTTACTAAATGTATCTAAATGTTAAGAAATAATATGAAATAATTAAACATTTCCTGGACGGTTTTTTAAATTTATTCACTATTTGTATATATAACAATATAAATAATAGTAATATTATACAAGATGATAATTTATCCATATTGTCTTGGTTGATTTAGATTATTTGTTGTTACATTTATATTAATTAATTTCGTGAACCCTTTTTCGGACTGCAAATCCATATTTATTCTTTTGCATAGGATAATAACATATAATAACACTCTTTGCTTGGGCATCTAGATTTATTCTGTTGTTATAAATATTAACATTAGCTCACATAGCAATTCATTCTCCTTGAGTATTTTAGGTCTACAATTATATAGTATTATAGCACTCAGTATTTATAGTTAATACAGAAGCCAAGCTATAACGAAGATAATTTCCTCACTTCTCTTGATTTCTAAAAAGACTAAAACTATGGCAACTTTCTAGCTTTAGTTAGCTAATCAATTATTGGAATTTATCATAAGAGTACTAAGCTATTTCTCAGGTTATATTAAATTTATATTAAATTTAATATAATATTACTGTGGTCGCCAAGCCAACTTTGATTTCAAAAAATACTAACTATTTCAAAACTATTTTTTGTATTAATTTTAACTATATATTAACTCAATGTTTAGTAGCGTCTCCTTTCTATTTTATTACTTCTTCTAACCTTTTGGGCATAGAGTCAATCAAATGATTGATGATACTGTGGTCGCCAAGCCAACTTTGATTTCAAAAAATACTAACTATTTCAAAACTATTTTTTGTATTAATTTTAACTATATATTAACTCAATGTTTAGTAGCGTCTCCTTTCTATTTTATTACTTCTTCTAACCTTTTGGGCATAGAGTCAATCAAATGATTGATGATATCTAACGAGATTTACTCCAACGCCCTCTTTACTTCTTCATTTAATAAGTCATATGTGGTACATTCTTCAGGGGAAATGTTTGACTTCAGTGGATTCCAGCAGTGAAAAAGTGGATTTAAGTCTGGACTCATTACTGGAAAGCGATAGAGCTCAATGTTGTTAGCAGTATAAAAGTTTTTCATATACTTACTAAAATGTGTCGGGGCGTTATCTTGTTGCAACTTCAAGTTATGCTATTAAGTGATGGAAGTGTAACTTGTCTGAGAACTTAAGAATTGACAATTGAATTCATGGTCGTACCGCACAGCATAAACCATAATGGACCCTTATATCTATAGCTAATCGTACTATAGATCATGCACGAAAACAGTCCATATTTTACACTTCGAGAAAATACTTCGGATTCCACTCGTCTTTAGGTGTTCTGAGCACTCTACTCGCTCGATTTGCATAGCATTTTGAGCGATACTCATCGGTATACTAAAAAGTTCTCCAATATTCAATTGGTTGTTTCAGGTTCATTCGAGCAAAGTTCAAACTTTCCAATTTATGCTTTTCGGTAAGTTTTGGCTTTATCTTAGCAACATAGAAGCTTAAGCTGAATTTGGCCAGGAGACGAGATACCGTTGTTAGAGACATGGAAATTCCACGAAGGGCTTAGTATTTTTCAGCTATGATTCGTCGAGTTTCGAATCTATGGCTCTGGCGATATTTAACAACGCGAAAATCTCAGCTTAGTCAAATTTTCTGACACTATTATCGGCATGAGAAGCTTCTAGCTTGCCTGTAACTTCAAAGTGCTTAAAAATGGAATAACCAGTTTGGAGACTACATTGAAGGCAACAAGCAATGTATTTCTTGGTTGCAACAGTTTGTGATTCTGTTTCTCACATTCTCATCATTATGCGACGCTCTTGTATTGTGATCCGTCGGCTTCGTGTGTGCTTCGTCATTTGAAGGATGAAGTGAAAAAGAAATGAACCGCAGAATTAATTGAATATGTTATAATTAGCATAAATACAGTGATTTAATTTTCAAGCGCAATTATTACATAAACATTTGTTAAAATCAAAGTTGGCTCGGACACCACAGTATCTAACGAGATTTACTCCAACGCCCTCTTTACTTCTTCATTTAATAAGTCATATGTGGTACATTCTTCAGGGGAAATGTTTGACTTCAGTGGATTCCAGCAGTGAAAAAGTGGATTTAAGTCTGGACTCATTACTGGAAAGCGATAGAGCTCAATGTTGTTAGCAGTATAAAAGTTTTTCATATACTTACTAAAATGTGTCGGGGCGTTATCTTGTTGCAACTTCAAGTTATGCTATTAAGTGATGGAAGTGTAACTTGTCTGAGAACTTAAGAATTGACAATTGAATTCATGGTCGTACCGCACGGCATAAACCATAATGGACCCTTATATCTATAGCTAATCGTACTATAGATCATGCACAAAAACAGTCCATATTTTACACTTCGAGAAAATACTTCGGATTCCACTCGTCTTTAGGTGTTCTGAGCACTCTACTCGCTCGATTTGCATAGCATTTTGAGCGATACTCATCAGTATACTAAAAAGTTCTCCAATATTCAATTGGTTGTTTCAGGTTCATTCGAGCAAAGTTCAAACTTTCCAATTTATGCTTTTCGGTAAGTTTTGGCTTTATCTTAGCAACATAGAAGCTTAAACTGAATTTGGCCAGGAGACGAGATACCGTTGTTAGAGACATGGAAATTCCACGAAGGGCTTAGTATTTTTCAGCTATGATTCGTCGAGTTTCGAATCTATGGCTCTGGCGATATTTAACAACGCGAAAATCTCAGCTTAGTCAAATTTTCTGACACTATTATCGGCATGAGAAGCTTCTAGCTTGCCTGTAACTTCAAAGTGCTTAAAAATGGAATAAACAGTTTGGAGCCTACATTGAAGGCAACAAGCAATGTATTTCTTGGTTGCAACAGTTTGTGATTCTGTTTCTCACATTCTCATCATTATGCGACGCTCTTGTATTGTGATCCGTCGGCTTCGTGTGTGCTTCGTCATTTGAAGGATGAAGTGAAAAAGAAATGAACCGCAGAATTAATTGAATATGTTATAATTAGCATAAATACAGTGATTTAATTTTCAAGCGCAATTATTACATAAACATTTGTTAAAATCAAAGTTGGCTCGGACACCACAGTAGTAACATAAGTTGAATAATGGTGATATATTATTCAATGATACTTCTTTCCTTCAGAAGAATGATTTATATTTTCCTTTTTCACATGTTAATTAATAATGTTCATTAATAATTTTAATATTTTATTTCCGTAAAAATAATTAATTCATTTTAGTATACACGTCTTATATTTAGCTAGGGCTGTTATTTTTACAGGACCTTACAGGAAATATTTATTCCTGTATACAGGACGGCTGTAAAGAAATATTACAGGAAAATGACAAAACTGTAAGAAAACACGCTAAAAATCAAGAATTTTTTGAAATTTATGATTTTATTTTCATGCTTTTTATTCTAATTCTTCTTGTGCGAGCTTATTTATTGCTTACACCAAGTGTTATTGATTTCTAAATAACATTAAGGTAACTATTACAAAATATTTTTAAATGTTTGTATAAAAAATTTATATAATCCCAGTTGTTATTGTCAGGGTAATAAATAACAGTTATATACACGCTTATGATATGCTTTCTTTTACATTAAAGTTTAAAATAGCCTTAATTTCTAAGTATAATTTAAAATTATTCACGAAACCAACAAATATTTTAGGAAAAACAAACTAACACATCATATTATTGTTAAATTAAATGATTTATATTCTAAGTAGTGAATTAATGTAATTTATATCACTTGGTTCATTATTAAATACATTTTCGTAAATAGTATATTCAATTATTTTTATAAATATAGTTATATAATACTATATAGTTAAAATATCAATGAGAAAGATCGTTTCCCAACATATTTGAAAGAAAAGATTACGAAATAGTTTATTAACATATAATTAAATATATTTTAGATAACAAAATTACAAAATTATGAAGAAAAACATATCTATCATCACAATATAGATTACTACATGAAATATAAAGTCATCTGAAATGATACACATACTTATCGCGCAATATATTTTCATCATTTGATACACAAATATATATGTCACAAATATAAAACTATATTACTAATTAATAAAACACTATTAAGTGCATATTTTAATTATTGTACATATTACAGTCATTTTTAACTTAATTTATTTTATTTAAAATGATAATAGACATTATAAATATTTTAAATTTAAACTTTAAATATTTTCATTAGGTTAATAATCATTTTTATTAATCTACTATGTTTAAAATGTAATAACCTGTGAACTATACAACAAAAATGACTTTCTCTATTGTTTTGTTTCTGTTCTATACATTTATATATTCTTCCAACTTATTATTAGTTAGATTTATTCAATGTTTTATACTTAAAATATTCTAAATACAGTTATAGTATTGTAATTCAAAATATTTATTATCTTCTTATAATATAATCATTGAATAGTATGAATATAACTGAATGAAATTCAAATTTATCGGTATATTATCAGTCAAGGTTGTGTGTTACAATTATTAACAGCCATCAATTATAACATAGTGACGCATATAAAATCGTTTAAATACTATTTCATGGAACTTCTTACATATATTCTTCTAAAATTAATTAATATCTTTTAGTTTTACACGAAGAACCTTTTATATGTATTGCATGATCATAATATTCTTTTAATTCTGCACTTTGTTTTAATTAGTATCAATTATTGCAAACAATTATTTTCATCATCGATGTGGTATTAATAATAATATGTATGATATTGATATACGTTGATAAATTTTAATGTTCGCTTCATTTATATAATAATATAGACAATTGTTTACAGCCTTATATATTTTCCTGTATTACAGGTTACAGCTCGAAAAACGACTAAACTGTAACATCCTGTAAAAATAACAGCCCTATATTTAGCCTAACATATTTTCTTCATTATATTCTCAAATATAATAAAATGAGTAAGAACCCTGAAGTGGATAATTATAATAACAATAAAAACACTGATATACAACAAACAAACACATATTATAATATTAACTAAAATAGTTCACAATTTCATCTCATATTTTATTTATCTCTATTATTTACAGTGTTAATGCTAAATATATTAATATTTCAAACTGATATTTGCCGCATAAATCGCGGTTATATTACTAAATATGCGCTATCTAAAATAGATCTATTTGAGTTTAATCTTTTATCTAATATTGATACGTTCCCAAAAATATGTTGTTTAATGGTATTAAAATTATTAGAAATATTACTTAAAAATATTACAAGTTTAAATATTTTTATTATTAATTTTTATTTTAATTAACTAATACACTGATTAATTGATATCAATCTGTATAACAACATTTTTACTTTCAGCATAAAAACCAATGTGACAATGCTACAAGAACTTCGCGAAAAGAAAAATCGATCAAGAATAAGTATAATTTAATTATATTTCTAAGACTGACTATATTATTTGTACTTGTAGTAATATAAGAAGACCGTAAATTACGTCTATACTGGTCACCCTTTTTCTCTGATCATACTTGTAGTAATATATAACAGTAATATATATATATATATATATATATATATATATATATATATATATATATCACTTCCTCGAGACGGCACAAACAGACTTCATTGAGGCTTTCGAAAGCAAAACATAGGCTCTCGCACGCCTTAGTATTAAATTAATTAATTATGATTGTTATTTTGAATACTCATTTTCATTATAACATTAAGTCTAAAATAGACTTATAAGAGTACACACTATAAACTTATAATGAATTGACAATATATAAATGTTAAGAGCATTTGTGAGCTCAGTTGCCGAAATATATTTCACTTCACTTTCATAATGTCAACCGGAATTGTGCAAAATGATGCTACACCTTAACATCAACAACAGCAAGACCCGTATTTTAAAGGAAGTCTAGCTAGTACCACTTTTTATGGGTTACTCCAGATTGTTTTGCTCATCGCGGCTATAGTAGCAACTACACAAGTGGACAACTCGTTTATTGTCATTTTGATCCCCGCCGTATACATAATATTCATGATGTTCTAGTACTGTGTTGTGAGCTAAGCTCCTATTTACGGTCTTATTAGGAACCGAGTGCATTACAATGCAATCATCCCACAAATGAGACAGGCTTTGCCAAGCGTGATTGTGCGACTTTCGAATGAACACCAAAACATAGATGTACAGACCAAAACCACTGTTTCTCAAACAGTAGACACGACTCAGACTTCAGGTTCCTCTTCTGTTGTCCAGAGTACTAAATCTACCAACAGCGCGTAAGTGCACACGAAGGTGCAAAACAGGATAGTGTCAAATAACGTCGCTATGCATGCAGCCAACATAAGTCCGTTCCAAGACTGCACTGCGCCCATCGTGCACGATTTCAACTCTTCGAATCTGCTTCTCTGCACGCACCAGCTAATAACCGAGTATTCTGCGAAAAATAGGGAGCAAATTCACTAACAGAAGAAGTTCCTCTTTAATGAGTACCATTACCTGGACCACTTTGCAGTTTGTACTGAACAAATAGAGTTTCCATAATTTTTGCTAGTTTTCATCATTCACAACGGCCAATAAGAACTGAAGTGGTACCAGAAAAAGAGTTCAAGCTGTTCAAATCAACACCAAGGTACCACATTCAGCTGCGCAAGGTGAGTTCAGAAGAGATCATTTAATCAAGCCCAGAGCTGGTTGTTCTGAATGCTAGTTATTGTGGAAAACTTCAAATCGCTGTGATGCAAAGCGTAAGGGTTGAAGAACCGAAGAACACACCCATGAATATGATATGAAATTCTTCATTAACAGTTTTAGCTGTAGTTGGTAACTATAATATTAATGATGATTATTTATCGACAGTGAGTAAGTTAAGACTTTTTCATAAATAGTCTAAGAGTTTAGCATCATCGATTTAGGCGGGAACTTCCATAAATGTATCGAGACCAACATCTATACCTTCGTTATATTCTGCAAATTAGAAATTGACAAATTTTCTACCTTTCATATCATCGAATTCGTCCATTACATCATGGTCCGTCTCCAAATCCGATTGTGCAGCATGCGACTGGGTATTTTGACAGTTCTATGAGCTTCTTGGTCTCTTCCTCTGTTTGAGATGTCTCTGTCTGTGAGTATAACGAGTAGTTTTATTTTTTGCCAGTTTCATTGTTTTTTCGAATAGTGGTTAGTAGCTCAGTTGTCTCAACACACCCGAATCTATATGCAAATATATTATTAATTTTCAAATGTTAAAAACAATTTTAAAGAGCCATTAGACACTTTTTATACGGAGATGAGCTTCCGTGCATACATCGATTGTATTTCATTGATCCTGAAAATTCATTCGAGTTTGTGAAGTTTTCCAATCACTAGATGCTAGATAGAAACTCCAGTTTTGTTTATAGCTTTAATTATTTATTCAAAGGATGAATATTTGTCCTTATTTACGATATTTTGAAGGTCTTCTTGCTTTTTTTACTTAAACGTTTGATGTGGAAATATTGTGTTTTAATAAGTAATAATATGATTATATTTTAAACTACAATAAATACGATTTGTACAAAAGAACATTGATTCGATATCGCTCATTTGATAATCCATTTTCATAAATAAGTTAATTAGCTAATGATAACTATTATTTTTGAATCACATAGCGCCTGTAAATTACATATACCATTCATCATTTTTCTCACCTTTCTTTTCAATAATTATTAATTATTTTAATAATAGAACATACTACATATTCCTCTGTAACAAATTATTTTGCGTTATCACTCGTCAAATCTCTTCACAGAATCTCTATTAGCTCTTCCGAACTTATACTTTTTGTTATAACAAATTTATATTGTGAAGAAGCTGTGTTTTTACTATTTTCTAACTAGTTAAAGCAAATATATAAATATTTCTCATTTAATCTCGTCTGATTTATCATCTTCGCACATAGCGTCGACTTGTTCATAAAGTTTATCCTTCATTTTCTTCTTGTTACCGCTCTTGTCTCCGAGTCCAGCCTATTCAGCCGTTATTTCTCCTTTTTCCAGTTTCCCATATATTAAGTAGCGTTCAGTGAAGTTGACAGCACCGATTATTGCGCTCAACACGTCGCCAATAATGAATGCGTAGTAAATTCCTTTCTGATCTTAAAGTGTCAAGCACAAAATGGCTTCGAAAACCACTATGAACACCAGTCTTGAGATCTGCACCAAAAACGCCTTCATCGGCTTCTGCTCCATCTGGTTGATGTCGTTCACGCACAAGAAGCAGCTCATCACTGGCATGCACGCGTTGAAGCACCTGAACCCGAACGAAACGTCATCAGCCTGCGGAATATATCCCTACATCAAGTTCAAGCAAAATTTATCAACAAAAATATTTAGAATTATCCAGCACACTAAGCCCGTTCCAGTCTACCAAAGAAGCGTTTTCAGCATTATCTCCCGAATTCTCTTCCAGTTTTTCGCTCCGAGCGCGTAACCGAAAATGGGCCCGAAAGCGTAACTGAACGACTGATTTGTAACTTATATCAGAGCTGAAAGTTGATAAACGATTCCCAAATTCGAGATCCACTGAGTGGTTTCCGCGTCCGAAATTGATACTTTGGAGAGGAGGATGTTGGCTACGGTTACGATAAGCGGGGTTTGGAACTGCGTTAGCATGTCCGGAATTGAATAGTAAATAATCTGTGCGATAATCCTAATTTATATCTGCGTTTTCGCAAACTTAAGCTTAAAATTCGTAAAATGTTTCTTAAAGGGAATGAAAAGCAAGATCACCGGTACCGCACACAACGCGTTCGCCAAAACCGGAGAAATAGCTGAATAGTACAAAGATGGATGCTGCTTTACTATCGTGTAATAAAAAATGTATATAAAACATAACTGGAGCGAGGCGGTTATAATCTGCTTAACCGCATTAAAAACAGATCTGGACGTAGCCCGGAGGATGTTTCCGAAGCCGTAGTTGATGAAGTAGAACACCGTCCCGCACGAGAAGATGACCAGCCCGTACTGGTACGCGTACTCCGCCATCTCGGACCCGGCCGGTGCACCGAGGAGCACCACGATCTGTCTCAACCAGGGAAGCGTGCACAGCGGAACCAAAACGATCACGAAGAAGTACAGAACCATGAAGTGCATCAGGTACTTCTGAGCCGTTCTCATGTCCTTCGACCCAAACGCTGGCGAAATGAAAGAAACGACACCACCCGAGAGACCCACCGCGATGTACATCGTCAGCATCAACTCTAGCGGCTGCACGATGGACTGGGCCGAGATGCCATCATTTCCCATTATATTCTTTTGAACAGTCGTTTAGAGTCCATTGGTGACCGCAGAGACCGAATTAGCCAATATGGCTGGTAATGCAAATTACCACAAAAGCTTGTTTATTGACATGTCCTAAAGACGATTTACTATTTTATCATTCATAGAATTGCTATTACGATATAATTCAGAGGTAATAAAAGATTCGGTGTTTATAGTTGATGCAGACTCCAACAAATTCTTGTTTAATTCATTTGTACTCATTTGGTGTGGATTAATTGCATTAATTCATATAAATGCTAATATAGCGTGTTTGTTGTTAGTTTATTGTAAATCTGAAAAACGTCAAACATATTCTATTTATCGATGCTTTTATAGGAATAGAGTAATAAGGTCACAATAATAAGGTTACGACAATGCAAACTATTATCGTTGCTGATGTTTATTGACAACGTAATTAACATTATTGATAGATATATATAACGCTTGTTTGTAGTAAACAAATTATTATTAACGGCTTGTGTTTTTAATTATATGATATTAAATAATTTATAACACTTAGCTTTCCTATTTCGTCTAGAATTACAAATTGTTTATGTTTAATGTTCTAAACAATATGTTTAGAATTACTAATATTCTTATTATTTACATATAATAATTACATATAATAATGTAGTTAAATAAAGTTAAATACTAACCACTTCCTCAATGAATTATTAACTAAAACCAATTAGTTAAATACAAAAATCAAGATTCAACCCGCTACAAAATATTTAACCTTAATTAAATAATGGAGTATCTAATATTGTTGAACGATTGACGAAAAAATAAAATAGATAATATTCTAAAGACTAAGCAAAGCGTGTTGGAAATATATTTTATAAAAAATAGCAAACTGAAATAAATTGTGAGACTTTAAATAACTTGAGATTGTTTCCGATTCCATAAGCAAACGATGACTCATATTATATTGATGAAATTGAAATTCAATAGTACTTTGAATGAATAGAAGAATATGTTGTTAAGAAATCATTAGTGATTATTAAGCTGAATATATTCATAAATTATTGAGTTTTATTGATAAGAATACAACTTGTGGTCATTTTAATCATCCAATGTTTCAAAGAAATACCGAACTAACTCAGGTTGTCTAAGGATATTCAGAGAAAATGAATATTGATAGAACACACGCTCTTTACAATTTAAAACCTTTTAATCCAGAAAATCTTAATTTTGAAACATCTCATTTAAATTAAAACCTCTTATAGGTTGGACTGTCTAAACTAATAGGTTGCCTTAAATTTAAACGAAGAGATCATCAAAGGTTGAATTTCGTCGATAATGATGTCTTGTTAGTAACATATAGTTAATCATTTGTGACACTTCACATCATTATAATTCATGTGATGCACTTTATTTTTCTATTTTATATCACATTGATGTATTTATTATAATTATATTGTTACATATTCCACTCCTCAACTTAGAAATTAAATGATGAATTACAAGTGAGTCAGGTAGAAAGGGGCAGCTTAACTAGAAATGCAGCAAATATGCTGGAATATGATATAATGAGCCAAATCAGGTTTACTAAACAGGGACAAACTAATATATATGAATCTATCAGTTAGTTGTTAACTGATTTTTTGCAAGAAGCTTCTTTTGAAGCACAACAAGTGAGTGTACAAGTTATAATTCATTATGATCTGTTAAATTCTATCGTAAAGTCATTTAATTAGTTAATTGATGATTAATTGAAGATTAACCTAAATATTACTAAATTTATTAAAAATCCAACTACATATTTTATTACTGTTCACAACAAATCAAATAAATTCTACTATCACTACATAGCACAGTGGTAGCATCTCATACTTGTGCACCAGCGGTCCCCGGTTCAATTCCCAGTTTAAATCCGGACAGAGTAGTGTATCGACGAAAAAACACCCAAGTTTATCTATTCAATTTAAACTCTAGAACTTGGTGTTGCTAACTGTTGTAAATGCTAAAGTTAATAAGAATATATTATAATTTATATGTTACTTATAGTATAGTGACTTCATAAGTTGTTTATATATTTTCAACCTTACACTAAAATTTAGATCACTAAAGTATAAACTACTCATTCAAAGTTCAAACAAATATGATCACATTTTATAATTGTATGATGTATTTGATGCGCTAAGTATAATTTTCACACCGAAAATGAATAATGACTATTTAAATTCTGATGTCACTGTAGCAAGGGAATAATTGTAATCTGCTCGCAGTTTTGACAGTGAAAATAATGACAAAATCGTGAATCGGCTTCGAGATATGAAAGTGTCAAACTTAATTTGGACTTTTGCATTACCAGCTATAATGGCGAATGTTGTGTCTGCAATAACAAATAGCGTATAGGCAAATATTTAAAAGGAAATTATGGGTAACATAGGTCTTTCTGCGTATTCCATCGTGCAGCCGCTAGAGTTGATGCTGACGATGTACATCGCGGTGGGTCTCTCGGGTGGTGTCGTTTCTTTCATTTCGCCAGCGTTTGGGTCGAAGGACATGAGAACGGCTCAGAAGTACCTGATGCACTTCATGGTTCTGTACTTCTTCGTGATCGTTTTGGTTCCGCTGTGCACGCTTCCCTGGTTGAGACAGATCGTGGTGCTCCTCGGTGCACCGGCCGGGTCCGAGATGGCGGAGTACGCGTACCAGTACGGGCTGGTCATCTTCTCGTGCGGGACGGTGTTCTACTTCATCAACTACGGCTTCGGAAACATCCTCCGGGCTACGTCCAGATCTATGTTTAACGCAGTTAAGCAAGTTATAACAGCTACTATTCAACTTGGTTTATTTTATACGTTTTATTACACGATTGTGCGGAAAACACCTTCTTTGTATTACTGTGCAATCATGGCCCCTGCAAAAAATTTGGCGTGTGAGTAATTTAATCCGTTTTCATAGATAATGTTAGTTGGAGTCCTTATAATACTAAGCTCACTGATTATCGTCTAACGCTTCCTCCTTCGTTGGTTACATAAGTTACGGGAGCTTGGAGATAAACTGGCCTTCACGATGTTCAAACTCGGAATTCTATATGCTTCAACGAAAGAAACATATAGTTCAAGACTACTCGATATTATGATCCGTTCATTCCAACTCTGCTCACTACAGTCATTCAATGAAGTTTACAAAAGTTTGTAAATACTCTGTAAATCGAGATTAATTTTGTCTGTCCTGAATATCAGTATTTTATTATAGTTATCAATTTGAAGGGCCAAGTAACAAAAAATTATTTGTGTGACTAAAACTTTTTAATATAATTTTTAACATTAAAGTCAGTTAAGCTTGGGTATTTCAGGCACATTTTAGATTTTTGTTTTCTTTGTGTGCTTTAATAAAAATTATTTAATTCGTCAGCGTAAGCTTCGAGAGCTTCAGTTTTAGTTTCCAATGTGGTCTGCTCGAGAAGATTAACCTGATTTTTGAAAAATTATTGTTCGACACATAAACTTAGTTGAGTAGGCCTCAAAATTGGGCTACTATATACAACCATGATACGAAGCTGTTTTATGATTTAAGACGATTATTGGCAACTAGTTTTCTTTGACTTAATAGAATATCTTGAGTTCGGAGTGGACTTTAAAGAATTGGTAAGATTTTCTTCATTATTAGTCTTGCATTGTTATTACGTGGTAACGAATCTCAAAAATGATATTTCAGTTTGCACAAATAACAAGAAAATCCAAAAACCAGCTATAAAAGTATTTACATGCATATTTAGTATCGTAATTGATTGTTATAGATTATGCGACGAAATATAATACAATCATCCTTTCATAGAAAATTTTACCATTATTGTTTTTTAGAAATCCAGCGTTTGAAGCTCATTTGAAATTATTTTGTGTAAAATTTGAATTCATCAAACAAACCAGCGATATTCATTTTTCTGATGTATCATGTAGTAATAAGTTTTCACGTGCGTCGGTAATATTAGTTGAAGCAATGACTGGTAATAAGATTAAAAGGTCGGATCCTCAAATAAGATTAGGCGTGGTGAGATTGTGCAACTTAATTTACCTTCTTTAGTAAGTAATAAGCTAAATTCTTTTTTTTGAGCCTTCTTAAAATTTTAGTGATAATCGAGTTTATTCGGATTTATAAATTTTCTAAGAGATTTGATGAGTTATCTCATATGGCGAGATTCGTTCATTTAACTAAAACTGAGCTGTTCGACTGCGTTTGGACACCATGTTACTTTCGTATCATAACAAAAGTCTCGTTGCTTCCCGCTGAAACCAAATTTGAATATATAACTTAAAATCGAAGCATTGACGACAAGCTATTAATGTTCGCTTCTAACGATTTTTCATAAAATACTGATATTCAGGACAGAGGTTTTTAAGATTTAGCTACCCATTTATTAGTAAGTTTTAACTCTAAACTTTAGTAACTTCAGTACAAATGAAACAATTTTATTTTGAGGGAAACTTTATTTTTAAGCTTAGACTTTTCATACTTATTCTAATACGAACTCTGCAGACACAAATCTCATAGTTTTATTAATGGAGTGGATTAAAATTAAAAGTGCTCAAAATGGTGTGGAAATTTCTAAAATATTACAATTTCTATGTGAATCTATTTCTATAAATTCCGCAAAATCCTTGTTATATTTCAATAAAATGTATGCAGACAACTTTTTGATTTTCAAATTTTATGAGATTTAGAAGTAATGTAATATTTTATTTTTATGCCAAAAGTCAATCTATTAGCACTCGACCCCTCATTCGCCATGTGCAATCGCTCCAGTGATAGCGAATGCAGTGTGCTCTATAGCGGTTATATTCCTTTTTATTCCGTTTAAGCATTCTTTTAGGCAGTTTAAGCTTAAGTTTGCTTCTTTGAAGAAAGTTAATATAAGTTTCAAGATCCTTTTAAAGATTATATATTACTCTGTGCCTGACTGGCTTGGATAGTTCCAGGGCCCGATTATAAAAGTAACTGCAAATGTGCTTCTCTCTAAAATTTCATCCTCACTCACGTAAACTGAGTTTAACATATCCACTTTGGGTATTGTTTCGTAAATGTCACCTCTAATTCACGTATTTAACCAGTCATTCGGATAAGCGTTTGGACCTATATTTGGATATGCACTTGGCGCAAAAAACTGGAAGAGAATGAGAGAGGCGATGCTCAAAACGTTGATCTGGCAGAGTGGAACTGGTCTTATTTGCTGGATAATTCTAAATATTTATGTTGATAAATTTTGTTACTGGCTCATGTAGGGGTACGAACCACAAGCTGATGACGTTTCGTTCGGGTTCAGGTGCTTCAACGCGTGCATGCCAGTGATGAGCTGCTTCTTGTGCGTGAACGACATCAACCAGATGGAGCAGAAGCCGATGAAGGCGTTTTTGGTGCAGATCTCAAGACTGGTGTTCATAGTGGTTTTCGAAGCCATTTTGTGCTTGACACTTTAAGATCAGAAAGGAATTTACTACGCATTCATTATTGGCGACGTGTTGAGCGCAATAATCGGTGCTGTCAACTTCACTGAACGCTACTTAATATATGGGAAACTGGAAAAAGGAGAAATCAACCTGAAATAGGCTAAACTAAAACATCTAGAAATAACAAATTAAAATAATTAGATATGAAAAGTATTTTTATAAAATAATTACAATATTAGCATTATTTCCACACCATATATGGGTTGCGCCAACAATATTGATACCCTGCCGCAAAAGTACAGCGGAGTGGATGCTAAGCAAACTTTACAAATAAGTGACGATGACGGTAACGACTCTGAAGTTTACAAATATATTGGAAATCTTTCTAGCGGTGTCGCTGGTGGTGATGTCGATATGTATATGGAAGCAATTCAACAACTTCAAAAAATCCTTGCAGGTAACTAAATAAAATGCGATAACCCAATTAAACACTTTACAGATATTATGAGCTTCCTCTCTGGAACAGATGCTATGGGAATTGACGCCTGGAAGAAAAGAGAAATCGCCGATATAGCTGGTAAGATGATCCATCGTGTGTACCTTAAGAACAAGTAACAAGGAATTCCAGTTGCATAAAGCGTTAAAGACGGCTGGCTTGATTAGATTAAACAAGTTGAAAACCTAATAAACAACAAACTAATTCGCTAAAACGGCCTTGAGTTTGAAATAGACTGCATGCGTGCTGGGATCAACGTACTTTCAATCGGATAAAACGATATAAAGGACAAAGTAATGGGTATAGTTCAACAAATGATTACCGCCTCCATAAACGCTGTCAAGGGCGATTACAGCGGCTTAATATCTTTGGGAAAAGACATGCTAGGCATGCTAATAACGTACGGAGGTAACAAGATGAATGAGTTCTGGTACCTCAAAGTGATGGCCATGTCTTATACCCACGGTTTATCAGCGATTAACTAGGAAATGCTTGGATAAGTTGTTTAGATTTTAACTGAATCTAAAAACGGTGACTGGCATGTGTGCTACGCTGGCTTGCACGCTATTTCTAAAGCGATAGATACTGACATACAAATCGACTCTGGAAAACTTGAGTATAAGAAACTTGATCTAACAGAAGCCATTAAAATGGTAGAACAGTTTTCATTGTAGGAAACTTCTCTTTGTGGATGGAGACTTCGTGAAAAGGTAGCTCAGATCTGCATTGAGCAAGCTGACAACAAAACCTATGGTGATAAGCTGACAAAAGTATTATTAGATCTACAGATAAAGGAGAAGAACTCTGATGTGAAGAAAACGCTTTAAAATCCAGATTATATAAAGTCCGTGAAGGCCAGGCTACAAAAAGAGTGGAAGGCGAAGGAAACAGACGAGGAAGCAGCCGCTAGAAAACAGCAGGAATAATTGGACAGGATTGAGGCTCTTGTTAAGCAGGCTGCGCAGAACAACGATCAGGCGTCCGTTTAGCTGTATAAGCAACAGTACGAAGAGGAGGTCAAAGCGCAAAAACAGGCGATGGAGTCATTTTAGGCTTTGAGTAAAACCTTGGATGTGCAGATTGGCTTCGTGGACGACATAAACAAGCAGCTGGAGAAGCAAGCTGCCATGCTCGGGAATATAAGCGACACGCTCAAAAACGTCGAGACTACACTGCTCGGCCGCGATGACTCTGTTATATTGTAAACAGTTATTGGTAACATCCGTTAAAACGTAGATTCATGGGCTGATGAAATAACACAATATATCCCTCTATCGTGCGTAGATAAAACGGACCTTCTTGAAGCAACAATTTAGTTCATAAATTCTGATAAGCTCACAATGCTCATTCAGGGGGCCGAACAATCCGGTAAGAGCACTTTTTGCAAATTCCTTTCGTAGAAAATGCTCGAAATGAACAAAATCCCAGTTTACGTTGACGTGGAGAGCTGCAGTAACAAAATGAAAATAATTGAGGGCGCGCTGAGCGATTTGAGACTCTCGGCCGCTGAAATCGATAAATTCAAGGACGCCGCTGAATTCGTGCTCATAATTGACGGGTACGAGAAGACAAAGACCTTCAAAAACCTCTACGCAACGAACAACATGCAAAAATGGAAGTGCAAAGTAATCTTCACAAGCCAATCGGAATTCATCGCCACAAACACTAGCTACGCCAAATGCTTTACCTACAAAAACGAAAACAGCTTCGTTGACGTAACAATCGCCAAAAATGAATGACTCAATGTATAAGTGACCAATATAATATCTCAACATAACATTTTTTGCACTAATATCTAATTCAAATAATTTTTGCACTATAGCAAATATATGCCTGTTTAAGTATATAATTACCACTTCCATCAAAATGGGATGTGGTTCCGCCAATAGTGTTCAAACAGCCAATACGGAATAAATTTCGGGAAAGACTAAACCAATAAATTAAACGCTCAAAATAAGCGACGATGATGGGAAAGATTCCGAAATTTACACGTTGATAGGTTCATTAACCGACGGCCTTGGCTCGGCTGATGAAAACGCATACATGGACGCGGTTTAAAAACTTAACACGTCGCTTTAAGGTGACAGCGTCAAATGTGACAACCCGATGAAGCACTTAACTGATTTGCTTACCGTTTTAACGAGCAATGATGTCATCGGACTTGAAGCTTACAAAAAACGGTAGATCGCATCCATATGTACGCGTATGATGCACCGAGTTTACTTTAAAAATAAGGAATCTGGAATTAAAGTCGCAACTTCATAATAGTAAGCTTGGATCGACTCTGTAACTGCTGTAAGAAATTTAATTAATAATAAGAAAATAGAGTAAAATGGACTTGAGTTCGAACTGGACTGCATCGAAGCTGGTCTAAAAGTTTTGTCAATGGGTCAAACAGATATGAGCGGATAAATAGTTGACTACGCGAAGTTAATGATGTCAGCAGCACAAGCCGCTAAAGGCGGGTCTTGGGACGATATGAAAGCCCTCGCTATCACACTTGTAAAACAACTGGTCACCTTCAGTGGAAATAAGCTGAACGAACTTTGGTACTTGAAAGTAATGACAATCTAATACACCAAAGCACAGCTAATTGAAGTTATATTCTAATTACTTCATGAAAACTTGAAGGGTGACTGGCATGTGCTGTTTGCTTGTTTGGACTCTATCGAAGATTATTTGATGAAAGAAATTGATTCAGTAGACCCTACAGAATCACTTAAACACTTAGATACTTTATATTTATTTTCATACGGAACACACGCTTGGCGAGTTCGAGAAAAAGTTGCAACTGTATTAATTACGCTCACCACTTCAAAAAATGAAGCAACCTCGAAAGGAGCTGCAAAGATTTTAGGCCAAATGAACTTTAAGGAGAAGAACCCGCTTGTTCTGAAAACTCTCAGAAACGAAGTGTATGTTAAAAAGGTGTAGGAAAAGCTCGTTCAAAACTGGTCCAGTGAATAAGCAGAAGCAGAGGTTTCAGAACAACAAAAACTCCTAGATTCTATCGAGGCCAAAATGCAAAAATCTAACGACCAAACAGAATTGCAAAGTCTTAAGCACTAATACGAAGAGGAAAAGAAGAAGCAAGTCGAAAACCTGGACAACCTTAAGCAAATGGCAGATAATTTTAATCTTAAGTTAAATGTGATCTAAGAAGCAGATAAAAAGCTTCAATAACAAACTGAAATCATCCAAAACATGAATGCACAAGCGAGTCGAATTTAAAAGGCTGTCTAGGGATAAAATGCTCCTGAAATGGTGTAGATGATGAAAAAATATATTCAGAAACAAATTGAAGGTTGGAAAGCAGAAATAGAAAACTATATACCATAACTTGGACTCGTTGCTAACCAGAAAGTCGTGGTTTAAAACGAAGTAAAGGAGTTCGTCACTTCTGACAAAAAGGTTATGCTCATTCATGGAGGAGCTGGAAGCGGTAAAACAACCATAGCCAAGCAGTTAGTCAAAGATTTCATGGAATCTGATTTCATCCCACTTTATATTTATCTGCCGTCACTGATGAACTGGGAGCATAAAGTGGTCGAAAGTACCCTCAAACAAATTAAAATGGATTTGAAGGACAATGAAGTCAACGCGTTGAAAGATTCCAAACAAAAGATTTTGTTCATCATGGATGGATATGATGAGTTATAAACATACGCGAACTTATACATTTCCAACAAAATTCAGCAGTGGGATCAGTGCAAGGTGCTTTTCATGAGCAGAAGCGCCCATCTGACCGTAAAACCTGCGTACTAGAAGTTCTTCGTTCCGACAAGCAAGCAGAGCATGTTGGTGGAGGTGCAACTCCAGAACTTTGATGACGCGCAAATTCTGCAATACATAGATCTATATATTAGAAACGGTAAGTCCCAGAAGTGGTCTGATACACAGCAGTATATCCAAAACATCAAAACGATCCCGGGTGTGCGTTAGCTGATAGAGACCCCTCAGATTCTGGCCATGATCGTGCAACTTCTACCCGGTCTCGTGCAGAAGAGAGAAAACATAAGCAAATCTGAGAAGCAACAGGAACTCATCGCCGTTGATCTGTATGAGGAGTTTGCGAACCAGTGGTTCGAGACCCAGAGTGCGAAGGAGGAGAATAACACGAACTCGCAGAATATCCAGAATATTAGGGACGAGTACCAAGTCATGTCCGTGAGCATCGCAAACAAAATGATTCAGGAGAAAGTCACCATTGTGGATTGCGCAGATGTTGAACAGAAAGAAAAGTGGTCCGAGTATTTCGCGAGTACTGACCCATTTACAAACACAGTTATTCTCGGCGTTCCGATCAACGTGCAGAACCAACAGTACAGCTTCATCTACAAATCACTTCAGTACTACTTTGCCTCAGTGGGGGCGCTACAGCAGGCGGGGCTAATCTCAGTCGCAGATGCCGATAATAACGGGTTGGACTCAGCCTTCAACAAGTTCTTCATCAAAAACCATGAGGTATTACAGTTTATTGGTGAGCATATGACTAAACAAACTGGAACAGATAAATTGCTTATTTAAATTATTTAAATGTCCAAAAACAAACCAGAACTTGCCATCGCAGCCTCAAACGCAATAACCATACTTAACGAAGCTGATTTCAACTTTACTGGATTAGATCTTTCCGATACGAACATCCCAGATGCAAACTTAGGAGCGGCTCTCATGGATAGCGTAAATTTCTCTAGGGCAGACTTAACAAATGCAGATTTCCAACAAGCATGGCTCGCAGGCTCCAAATTTGACGGAGCCAAGATGGAAGGAGTCGACTTTGGAGCGAAAATACAAATAAAAGTCGGAAGTCTCGTGGATTGTGTGGTTTTCGATAAACGAAGTTAACTAATTGCAAGTGGAGATGGTAAAAAACATGTTAAAATATGGAACAAAAACGGAAAACTAATCAAAACACTCAAGGGACACGAAGAACAAGTCACAAGTTTGGCATTTTGTCAAAATTAAAATTATATTGTAAGCGGAAGCGATGATAAAACAATTATCATGTGGGACATAAGTTAGGAGAAAGTAGTCAAAACATTTTAAGGCCATACAAGTGCAATAAACTGTGTAGCTGTGAGCCCAGATGGAAAGAGCATGATAAGTGGTAGCTGTGATACAACAGTCAAAGTTTGGGATTTGGAAACTGGCAAAGAGAAATATAACTTAAAAGGTCACACAAATGATGTGTATACCGTTTCTTACAACGTCCAAGGTACTGTGATCGCGACTGGAAGCAGCGACAAAACGATTAAATTATGGGATGCGTAATCAGGAGAGCTTTTGTAGTCATTAGAGGGTCATCGTGGGGCGGTCTACAGTTTAATATTTGATAACAATAATCCGGACTCCTTGATAAGTGGAAGTCAGGATTATTGTATCTGTGTGTGGAATTATAGGACAGCCCAGTTGATAAAGACTCTTTCTGGACACAAGGATACAGTAACGGGTCTGGCCTTGAATTCCACATCTGATATTTTGATAAGCTCTAGTGCGGACGAGTCTATAGGAATGTGGAATATCCACACCAGCGAGATGATTAAATCCTTTGTGGGTCACTCTTCAACAGTTCGCTCTCTTACATTTATGGACGATGATACATTTGTTTCTGGAGGATGGGACCGCACGATTCGTGTGTGGAATGCGATCTTTGAAGAGTCTATAAAGTCTCTTAACGGGCATCTTGATCGAGTATCTTCAGTGTGCTTCAGTCCTGATTTTAAATATGTCTGTTCTTCTAGTTACGACAACACATGTATAATATGGGATGCATCTTCTGGTGAGCTTATATCAACATTTACAGGTCATTCAGGAGCTGTGACGTACGTTAACTTTAGTTCAGACTCAAAACGCCTAATTTCTTGTGGTTATGATGGTTGCGTGAAAGTATCATTAGCTGGAGTAGAAGAACAATCGTATTAGTACACTGAGCCACTAAAAATTTGTGGGTTTGGTAAAGATATTCACGCTCTTGATCAGAATGGAGATGCGATTTAGTGGATGAAAGGCAGGAAAGAGGCGATTAAACTGACAAAATTTGAAGCTCCAGACTAAATACATGTGAACAAAAACAATTAGAAAATCGAGTATTTCGACAAGTGTGTTGTATTGAAGGGAAAAGATGGGAAAATTATTTGGATAAGTGGGGAATATCCACTGAATTTGAAAGGGTGCTCAATCCAAGAAGTAAAAGGTCTGAGCGAAGAAAACAGAAACTTATTTGAGTGACTTTAAAAGTAAAACCAATAATTATTTAATGTTGTAGCAAGAAACGAATTAATGTGTAACGTGTTGAATCACTTCGAAATCAATTATTTTCTATCCGGTGGTTTCAATTTACGTTGCTAATCATCTCATGTATTTAGATGTATCAAATTAACTTATTTTAACATTATAAGGCCGAATAACAATAATTTTACCCAATTGCTCTCAAGTTAATGTTAATTAATCAAGATTTGAGAATTCATAATTTATTTAATTGAATGAAGATTTACATTTATAATATAATTTGATGTAACACAATAGTTTTCAATTATAGCTTCTACTGATATATCAATAAATTAATTATACTTTGTTAAAATCAATATTTTAGGCATACTTAATTGTTTCGATATTTAATTTAAAGTTGTATTAACTGTAGAACTTACTTTCATCGATTCTTGTTTTTCAATAATTGTCAGAAATCATGATATTTTAATATTTAACAATATGTAAAACAATATTATTGAATATAGTAACATATCGATATTATAAATGTATGTTGTATTTAGATGACCAGAATATTAATTTAATAGTTATTTGATTTCGTAAAAATGTATTAAAATAGTGAATTGAATATAAATTATCTCAATTCTTATTCACATTTAGAATAATTATAATTTTTAATAAATATATGAGGTCGCAACTAGTTAACTCTAAAAATGATTAATTAAATATTGTGGTAGCATTGCTCTTCACAATTATTAATAAATGCACTGAAATAATGATAAGTTGCGTTCTCGTTTTCATTTCGGTTCTTATAAGTTCAGAATTTTAAAACGGTTATTCGGTTTATATTATGAACAGTTTAATATTAAACTGTTAAGATATTCGAATCAGTTCCAATGCTCGGAATATTCTAGCAGTTTCTGTTGAAGTTTTAAATTCTCTAACAATATATTTGTATTACTAATATTATAGTATGTGTGAAAATAATTAAATCAAACACAAACTAATATATTGATATTTCAAAGAATGTCAGCAAAACAATATCATAACCCCTATCCATTTCTCGATTATATTTGTATTTAGACACATGAGTTGAAATAATAATGTTTGAAAACCAACGCGTTCAATTTATCTATTTATATGTATATATAACTTCCTCGAGACTGTACAAACTAACTAAGAAGAGAGCGAAATAATAATATTAAATTTATAAAAACCTTGTCATTTTCGCGTCATTCCCATCAGAACCTCCTATAACCCTTTGAGTGTCATTCCAAGATCATTGTTGTCAATTCCATATATTGTTTGAATTCTTTGGATAGTATTCGTTAGCAATTTGAGCTCCTTTTCTATCATCGGTTTTGTTTCCTCCAAATTGTCTTGGTCTTCGATTAGAATCAATTTCTAATTCAGAGACCGCTAAAATGAGCGGATTTCGAGACACAAGTCGGCGGCAGGGTTTGTTTTCGAATTTAAAGTCATCGGTTCCTAAGCATAATTATTATATTTGTTCGCGTTGGATTCAGACAAATTCTGTATTTTAAGGCTGGATTTTGGGGGTGAGTTTTGAAGTTGAACGGGTGTTGGTTAAAAGGGGCTTTGATTTTAAGAATTGCTTTATTAATTAGTTAAGTTGCTCTAATTGTTTTAGTAAAGGTGACTGTCGATGTGTGTTGAATTTGGAGGGACTATAACAGGCATTTAAGGAGCTTTTTCGAGAGGAATACTCTTAGAGTGCGACTAATCTGGTTATTTAAGTGGTTCTGGGTTTAAACCAGCTATTTAATGTAAAGAGGGGTTGTGCTCCAGTTTGGAACTTTATTACTCAACTACTTTGAACTCGAGTTTTTGTCCTTTGAGTTTAGTTTCTTCCTATGTGAGGACGATTTCCTCAACACATTTTGGACTTTTTACTTGAAATAGCACTTGTCCTTCGCTTTCGAGCGCTTCCAATTTATTTTTAATTGGACTTGGGGTTTCTACAGTGAAGTCGTCCGTTTATAAGTCTAAATTTTCAGTTTCGAGGAGTTCGTTTTACTCTGATAGTTCGAGCGGTTCATGTTAAACGGTGATTGCGCTACTTGCGTTTTAGACATCTGCTACACTCATTTTAATACTTTCTGAATCTACTTTTGAATCTGGTACATTTTCTTCTTCTTAAATTTGCTCTTGTTAATTAGTATCTTCCATATTTTATTCATTTTGTTCTTCAACTGATTCAACGTTTTAAATTTCTTCGTGCTCGAATTAGATGATTTTAACGCTATCTTGAAGCTTAATCGCAAGTTTCCCACTGAATATTACCGCCTCTTCGCTCCAAATCGGTGTTTGGAATATAACTTCACCTGTTACATTCTGTACATGCACCTGGTGGTCAAACACTGCGCAAATCTGCGTCCCGAAGTAGTCAGTGGCATTGTGAACGCGCACGCGTAGTGGTACGGATTTCCACTCCGAACCGCTGGAGATGACTATTTTATCCACGACTCGGAACTGGGTGGTGGAGTAAACGAAAAGGTTGCAAATTAAACCGTCTTTTGCGTTTTGATTCAAAACAATGAATAAATGACCGCTGTAAAAAGTGAACTCGAGCACCTCGTACAAGTTATTTATGTGCTGTAACTAAATTATTTGCGAGTTACTGAAGAAAACGCGTTGAAGGTTGTACTTTGTGTCCAATATATACGCTGAGTCCAAGGAATCCAATGCAAAGCGCGTGCTCAGTACTTGCATATTTTTAATTGTTGATGTGCCAGACACAGTAGATATCTTGAGATACACCAACTAATTCTTTACGCCCTACACGAGCAATATAAGCTCATCATTGTTTAGAAGATTGTCGAGTGCAACCGGTTCGGAGGGGATATCAATGTAAAAATACTGTGAAGAACTGGTTTAAAATAAAAATAAGTGAAGGCAGAAACGTGTCTTACACGAATCAGGGAGAATGCTTTAGTCAACACAGTCTACTGTGTGGTGAATAGAAACAGCCGAGTCCTCCTTAATTTTAACTTAAATCGCGTTCTTAATCTGGCAAGGCAATGGTTATTCGTTAGTGAATTTTGAGATCTATTAATTTGAGCTGAAGAAAAGTGAAGAGAACGCGTGAAGCGATGTGCAGTACATACCCTGGATCTGAGCAAGGATTTTTACGTTGAATATTTTGTCTTTCTCATCAAAAACTGGGTTTAATGCAGTCAAATGTCCGTTTTCCTGAATAAAGAGAATCTACTCTCTGAAAACATGCGCATTCACGATTTTACCACCAGGTAACTAGTATTTTCCTCTGAAAGCCAAAGATTTTGAATTATTCAGCTTAAACACACCAGCGTCGAAACAAATTATCTACAATTCTGAAACGAATGTGGTAGTAGCTTCACGCACTGTTTCATTTATCTTTTACCACTTTGACACACCTAAATCCGCATTCAAAATAACAGTTTTCCCATCAGCGTTCAGAAGATAGAATTACTCGCCGTATGGTTAAATATCTCTATAAGAGACACGCATGTCACTAGCTTTGTTGGCCATTAATGGCTATAAATGAGGTTCCGTATTAGTTAAAATTAGCTATTTTGTAAATCCATACACAGACTTATAAGTTGATATAGCGAAAATTAACTATGTTCCAATTTATATTTAAGTGACCTATGAATCTAACTCAAATTCTTTAATTTTTGAGGCAGATTGTATTTCATAAATAACTAACTTATTATTAAAACCAATAGCCACATAGTTATCGCTTTTACATAAAATCTATATATCACATGGGAATTTTAAGTTAGTAGAAGCTAATTATAAGTGTTCCGCCGTTAAATCACAAGTGAATAACTCGAATATTTTAGAATCGTTCGATTATGTTTACACTACAGCTATTAAAGTACTATTTTGAACTCGAATGGTTAAAAATCTAGAAATCTAAGATTTTAATTCAAGACTATGGCATTATACCATTTTCGGAGTTTACAAAACAGAAGGGGTAATAAGTTTAAAGCTTGTTCAAACACAATATTATATTATTTTTTCTGTGACGATAATCGATTCATTTAGCGCTGTGCAGTCTAAATATCATGTTTGTTGTAACATGGCTTTCATAACTAGTAAAACTAATGTATTGGAATTATTCGAAACGTTCTAAAATGCTATTTTTCGAAGATGAGCAGTAAATGTTGGCACAGGTTAGTCTGGCGCGGCTTGTTCAAATTTCACGGAGCGTCTTGTTTCATAATCCCCACAAACTTCACTTTTCAAATAGCTTCTAAGTAAGTGTGAACTCTTCTTTAGGAATTCGGGAATGATTTGTGGTATGTTGGCAATGATTCACAGAATATGGCAGAAGTAATCAGCTCTTCGTATGATTTGTGTACTTCGCCTCATTTATTACTCTGGTTTCAGATAAGAGCAACTATATTTAATGAATACATTTGAATTTTTCCAACATCATCGTGGTCACCAAAAATTAATCTAGTTCAGAGACGTTTCAAAAGTGCAGCGTGCTTTCTTGTTTGACGCGTATTATTTTTGTGTCAGTCAGAGACAGGGTCATGAGAACTGCTGGTATTCTCGTTATTGCATCAAAGAACACACTAATTATTTCATGGACATTGCTTCCTTTATATTCCATCTAACGGTGTTTAAGTATGAATCAAGAAATAACATTGATAAGTTTGTTGAACTAATAGTTATAACATAATGAATATTAATTTCCACACAAACACGTGGAGATACTATAAAATTCGTGTCACACTATCGTTGTCATATAACGTATGAACTCGATCCCTCTGCTTTTGAATTTATATATTGTGTCTAGTTGACTTGTAAATAATGTGTGAATGATATATTTATCTATCTGTCGTGTAGCTGACTATTATAACGAATATTTACTGTCACACACTAGCGTCGCAACACATACCATTTTCGGAGTTTACAAAACAGAAGGGGTAATAAGTTTAAAGCTCGTTCAAACACAATATTATCTATTATATCTGTGACGATAATCGATTCATTTAGCGCTGTGCATTCTAAATATCATGTTTGTTGTAACATGGCTTTCATAACTAGTAAAACTAATGTATTGAATTATTCGAAACGTTCGAAAATGCTATTTTTCGAAGATGAGCAGTAAATGTTGGCACAGGTTAGTCTGGTGCGGCTTGTTCAAATTTCACGGAGCGTCTTGTTTCATAGTCCCCACAAACTTCACTTTTCAAATAGCTTCTAAATGCATGTGAACTCTTCTTTAGGAATTCGGGGAATGATTTGTGGCATGCTCAATGTTCACAGAATATGGCAAGTAATCGCTCTACGTATGATTTGTGTACTTCGCCTCATTTATTACTCTGGTTCGGAATGAAACTAACTATATTTCCAATGAATACATTTGAATTTTTCAACATCATCGTGGTCACCAAAAGTGTCTAGTTCGAGACGTTTCAAAGTGCAGCGTGCTTTCTTGTTTGGCGCGTATTATTTTGTGTCCAGTCAGAGACAGGGTCGCCGGAACTGCTGGTATTCTCATTATTGCACCAAAGAACACACTAATTATTTCATGGACATTGCTTCCTTTATATTCCATCTAACGGTGTTTAAGTATGAATCAAGAAATAACATTGATAAGTTTGTTGAACTAATAGTTATAATATTATGAATATTAATTTCCACACAAACACGTGGAGATACTATAAAATTCGTGTCACACTATCGTTGTCATATAACGTATGAACTCGATCCCTCTGCTTTTGAATTTATATATTGTGTCTAGTTGACTTGTAAATAATGTGTGAATGATATATTTATCTATCTGTCGTGTAGCTGACTATTCTAACGAATATTTACTGTCACACACTAACGTCGCAACACATACCATTTTCGGAGTTTACAAAACAGAAGGGGTAATAAGTTTAAAGCTTGTTCAAACACAATATTATATTATTTTTTCTGTGACGATAATCGATTCATTTAGCGCTGTGCAGTCTAAATATCATGTTTGTTGTAACATGGCTTTCATAACTAGTAAAACTAATGTATTGGAATTATTCGAAACGTTCTAAAATGCTATTTTTCGAAGATGAGCAGTAAATGTTGGCACAGGTTAGTCTGGCGCGGCTTGTTCAAATTTCACGGAGCGTCTTGTTTCATAGTCCCCACAAACTTCACTTTTCAAATAGCTTCTAAATGCGTGTGAACTCTTCTTTAGGAATTCGAGAATGATTTATTGGTATGCTCAATGTTCACAGAATATAGCGAAGTAATCGCTCTTCATTATGATTTGTGTACTTCACTCATTTATTACTCTGGTTCGGAATGGGAAACTAACTATATTTCCAATGAATACATTTGAATTTTTCAACATCATCGTGGTCACCAAAAGTGTCTAGTTCGAGACGTTTCAAAGTGCAGCGTGCTTTCTTGTTTGACGCGTATTATTTTGTGTCCAGTCAGAGACGGGGTCGCCGGAACTGCTGGTATTCTCATTATTGCATCAAAGAACACACTAATTATTTCATGGGCATTGCTTCCTTTATATTCCATCTAACGGTGTTTAAGTATGAATCAAGAAATAACATTGATAAGTTTGTTGAACTAATAGTTATAATATTATGAATATTAATTTCCACACAAACACGTGGAGATACTATAAAATTCGTGTCACACTATCGTTGTCATATAACGTATGAACTCGATCCCTCTGCTTTTGAATTTATATATTGTGTCTAGTTGACTTGTAAATAATGTGTGAATGATATATTTATCTATCTGTCGTGTAGCTGACTATTCTAACGAATATTTACTGTCACACACTAACGTCGCAACACATACCATTTTCGGAGTTTACAAAACAGAAGGGGTAATAAGTTTAAAGCTTGTTCAAACACAATATTATATTATTTTTTCTGTGACGATAATCGATTCATTTAGCGCTGTGCATTCTAAATATCATGTTTGTTGTAACATGGCTTTCATAACTAGTAAAACTAATGTATTGGAATTATTCGAAACGTTCTAAAATGCTATTTTTCGAAGATGAGCAGTAAATGTTGGCACAGGTTAGTCTGGCGCGGCTTGTTCAAATTTCACGGAGCGTCTTGTTTCATAGTCCCCACAAACTTCACTTTTCAAATAGCTTCTAAATGCGTGTGAACTCTTCTTTAGGAATTCGGGGAATGATTTGTGGTATGCTCAATGTTCACAGAATATGGCAAGTAATCGCTCTTCGTATGATTTGTGTACTTCGCCTCATTTATTACTCTGGTTCGGAATGAAACTAACTATATTTCCAATGAATACATTTGAATTTTTCAACATCATCGTGGTCACCAAAAGTGTCTAGTTCGAGACGTTTCAAAGTGCAGCGTGCTTTCTTGTTGACCTTGTATTATTTTTGTGTCCAGTCAGAGACAGGGTCGCCGGAACTGCTGGTAATTCTCGATATTGCGTCAAAGGGAACACACTAATTATTTCATGGACATTGCTTCCTTTATATTCCATCTAACGGTGTTTAAGTATGAATCAAGAAATAACATTGATAAGTTTGTTGAACTAATAGTTATAATATTATGAATATTAATTTCCACACAAACACGTGGAGATACTATAAAATTCGTGTCACACTATCGTTGTCATATAACGTATGAACTCGATCCCTCTGCTTTTGAATTTATATATTGTGTCTAGTTGACTTGTAAATAATGTGTGAATGATATATTTATCTATCTGTCGTGTAGCTGACTATTCTAACGAATATTTACTGTCACACACTAACGTCGCAACACATACCATTTTCGGAGTTTACAAAACAGAAGGGGTAATAAGTTTAAAGCTTGTTCAAACACAATATTATATTATTTTTTCTGTGACGATAATCGATTCATTTAGCGCTGTGCATTCTAAATATCATGTTTGTTGTAACATGGCTTTCATAACTAGTAAAACTAATGTATTGGAATTATTCGAAACGTTCTAAAATGCTATTTTTCGAAGATGAGCAGTAAATGTTGGCACAGGTTAGTCTGGCGCGGCTTGTTCAAATTTCACGGAGCGTCTTGTTTCATAGTCCCCACAAACTTCACTTTTCAAATAGCTTCTAAATGCGTGTGAACTCTTCTTTAGGAATTCGGGGAATGATTTGTGGTATGCTCAATGTTCACAGAATATGGCAAGTAATCGCTCTTCGTATGATTTGTGTACTTCGCCTCATTTATTACTCTGGTTCGGAATGAAACTAACTATATTTCCAATGAATACATTTGAATTTTTCAACATCATCGTGGTCACCAAAAGTGTCTAGTTCGAGACGTTTCAAAGTGCAGCGTGCTTTCTTGTTTGACGCGTATTATTTTGTGTCCAGTCAGAGACGGGGTCGCCGGAACTGCTGGTATTCTCATTATTGCATCAAAGAACACACTAATTATTTCATGGGCATTGCTTCCTTTATATTCCATCTAACGGTGTTTAAGTATGAATCAAGAAATAACATTGATAAGTTTGTTGAACTAATAGTTATAATATTATGAATATTAATTTCCACACAAACACATTGGAATGCTATAAAATTCGTGTCACTATCGTTGTCATATAACGTGAACTCGATCCCTCTGCTTTTGAATTTATATATTGTGTCTAGTTGACTTGTAAATAATGTGAATGATATATTTATCTATCTGTCGTGCTGACTATTCTAACGATATTTACTGTCACACACTAACGTCATAACACATATTACCATTTTCGGAGTTTACAAAACAGAAGGGGTAATAAGTTTAAAGCTTGTTCCAAACACAATATTATATTATTTTTCTGTGACGATAATCGATTCATTTAGCGCTGTGCAGTCTAAATATCATGTTGTTGTAACATGGCTTTCATAACTAGTAAAACTAATGTATTGGAATTATTCGAAACGTTCACAAAATGCTATTTTCGAAGATGAGCAGTAAATGTTAGCTGGGTTAGTCTGGCGCGGCTTGTTCAAATTTCACGGGCGTCTTGTTTCTCGAATCCCCACAAACTTCACTTTTCAAATAGCTTCTAAATGCGTGTGAACTCTCTTCTTTAGTCGGGGAATGATTTGTGGTATGCTCAATGTTCTGGGAATATGGCAAGCTAATCGCTCTTCGTATGATTTGTGTACTTCGCCTCATTTATTACTCTGGTTCCGGAATGAAACTAACTATATTTCAAATGAATACATTTGAATTTTTCAACATCATCGTGGTCACCAAAAGTGTCTAGTTCGAGACGTTTCAAAGTGCAGCGTGCTTTCTTGTTTGACGCGTATTATTTTGTGTCCAGTCAGAGACAGGGTCGCCGGAACTGCTGGTATTCTCGATATTGCATCAAAAGAACACACTAATTATTTCATGGACATTGCTTCCTTTATATTCCATCTAACGGTGTTTAAGTATGAATCAGAAATAGCATTGATAAGTTTGTTGAACTAATAGTTATAATATTATGAATATTAATTTCCACACAAACACGTGGAGATACTATAAAATTCGTGTCACACTATCGTTGTCATATTAACGTATGAACTCGATCCCTCTGCTTTTGAATTTATATATTGTGTCTAGTTGACTTGTAAATAATGTGTGAATGATATATTTATCTATCTGTCGTGTAGCTGACTATTCTAACGAATATTTACTGTCACACACTAACGTCGCAACACATACCATTTTCGGAGTTTACAAAACAGAAGGGGTAATAAGTTTAAAGCTTGTTCAAACACAATATTATATTATTTTTTCTGTGACGATAATCGATTCATTTAGCGCTGTGCAGTCTAAATATCATGTTTGTTGTAACATGGCTTTCATAACTAGTAAAACGAATGTATTGGAATTATTCGAAACGTTCTAAAATGCTATTTTTCGAAGATGAGCAGTAAATGTTGGCACAGGTTAGTCTGGCGCGGCTTGTTCAAATTTCACGGAGCGTCTTGTTTCATAGTCCCCACAAACTTCACTTTTCAAATAGCTTCTAAATGCGTGTGAACTCTTCTTTAGGAATTCGGGGAATGATTTGTGGTATGCTCAATGTTCACAGAATATGGCAAGTAATCGCTCTTCGTATGATTTGTGTACTTCGCCTCATTTATTACTCTGGTTCGGAATAAGAGCTAACTATATTTCAATGAATACATTTGAATTTTCAACATCATCGTGGTCACCAAAGTGTCTAATTCCCGAGACGTTTCAAAGTGCAGCGTGCTTTCTTGTTTGACGCGTATTATTTTGTGTCAGTCAGAGACAGGGTCGCCGGAACTGCTGGTATTCTCGTGTATTGCATCAAAGACACACTAATTATTTCATGGGCTATTGCTTCCTTTATATTCCATCTAACGGTGTTTAAGTATGAATCAAGAAATAACATTGATAAGTTTGTTGAACTAATAGTTATAATATTATGAATATTAAATTTCCACACAAACACGTGGAGATACTATAAAATTGTTCACACTATCGTTGTCATATAACATTATGAACTCGATCCCTCTGCTTTTGAATTTATATATTGTGTCTAGTTGACTTGTAAATAATGTGTGAATGATATATTTATCTATCTGTCGTGTAGCTGACTATTCTAACGAATATTTACTGTCACACACTAACGTCGCAACACATACCATTTTCGGAGTTTACAAAACAGAAGGGGTAATAAGTTTAAAGCTTGTTCAAACACAATATTATATTATTTTTTCTGTGACGATAATCGATTCATTTAGCGCTGTGCATTCTAAATATCATGTTTGTTGTAACATAGCTTTCATAACTAGTAAAACTAATGTATTGGAATTATTCGAAACGTTCTAAAATGCTATTTTTCGAAGATGAGCAGTAAATGTTGGCACAGGTTAGTCTGGCGCGGCTTGTTCAAATTTCACGGAGCGTCTTGTTTCATAGTCCCCACAAACTTCACTTTTCAAATAGCTTCTAAATGCGTGTGAACTCTTCTTTAGGAATTCAGGGAATGATTTGTGGTATGCTCAATGTTCACAGAATATGGCAAGTAATCGCTCTTCGTATGATTTGTGTACTTCGCCTCATTTATTACTCTGGTTCGGAATGAAACTAACTATATTTCCAATGAATACATTTGAATTTTTCAACATCATCGTGGTCACCAAAAGTGTCTAGTTCGAGACGTTTCAAAGTGCAGCGTGCTTTCTTGTTTGACGCGTATTATTTTGTGTCCAGTCAGAGACGGGGTCGCCGGAACTGCTGGTATTCTCATTATTGCATCAAAGAACACACTAATTATTTCATGGACATTGCTTCCTTTATATTCCATCTAACGGTGTTTTAAGTATGAATCAGAAATAACATTGATAAGTTTGTTGAACTAATAGTTATATGTATGAATATTAATTTCCACACAAACATTAGAATACTATAAAATTCGTGTCACACTATCGTTTGTCATATAACGTATGAACTCGATCCCTCTGCTTTTGAATTTATATATTGTGTCTAGTTGACTTGTAAATAATGTGTGAATGATATATTTATCTATCTGTCGTGTAGCTGACTATTCTAACGAATATTTACTGTCACACACTAACGTCGCAACACATACCATTTTCGGAGTTTACAAAACAGAAGGGGTAATAAGTTTAAAGCTTGTTCAAACACAATATTATATTATTTTTTCTGTGACGATAATCGATTCATTTAGCGCTGTGCAGTCTAAATATCATGTTTGTTGTAACATGGCTTTCATAACTAGTAAAACGAATGTATTGGAATTATTCGAAACGTTCTAAAATGCTATTTTTCGAAGATGAGCAGTAAATGTTGGCACAGGTTAGTCTGGCGCGGCTTGTTCAAATTTCACGGAGCGTCTTGTTTCATAGTCCCCACAAACTTCACTTTTCAAATAGCTTCTAAATGCGTGTGAACTCTTCTTTAGGAATTCGGGGAATGATTTGTGGTATGTTTAATGTTCACAGAATATGGCAAGTAATCGCTCTTCGTATGATTTGTGTACTTCGCCTCATTTATTACTCTGGTTCGGAATGAAACTAACTATATTTCCAATGAATACATTTGAATTTTTCAACATCATCGTGGTCACCAAAAGTGTCTAGTTCGAGACGTTTCAAAGTGCAGCGTGCTTTCTTGTTTGACGCGTATTATTTTGTGTCCAGTCAGAGACGGGGTCGCCGGAACTGCTGGTATTCTCATTATTGCATCAAAGAACACACTAATTATTTCATGGACATTGCTTCCTTTATATTCCATCTAACGGTGTTTAAGTATGAATCAAGAAATAACATTGATAAGTTTGTTGAACTAATAGTTATAATATTATGAATATTAATTTCCACACAAACACGTGGAGATACTATAAAATTCGTGTCACACTATCGTTGTCATATAACGTATGAACTCGATCCCTCTGCTTTTGAATTTATATATTGTGTCTAGTTGACTTGTAAATAATGTGTGAATGATATATTTATCTATCTGTCGTGTAGCTGACTATTCTAACGAATATTTACTGTCACACACTAACGTCGCAACACATACCATTTTCGGAGTTTACAAAACAGAAGGGGTAATAAGTTTAAAGCTTGTTCAAACACAATATTATATTATTTTTTCTGTGACGATAATCGATTCATTTAGCGCTGTGCATTCTAAATATCATGTTTGTTGTAACATAGCTTTCATAACTAGTAAAACTAATGTATTGGAATTATTCGAAACGTTCTAAAATGCTATTTTTCGAAGATGAGCAGTAAATGTTGGCACAGGTTAGTCTGGCGCGGCTTGTTCAAATTTCACGGAGCGTCTTGTTTCATAGTCCCCACAAACTTCACTTTTCAAATAGCTTCTAAATGCGTGTGAACTCTTCTTTAGGAATTCGGGGAATGATTTGTGGTATGCTCAATGTTCACAGAATATGGCAAGTAATCGCTCTTCGTATGATTTGTGTACTTCGCCTCATTTATTACTCTGGTTCGGAATGAAACTAACTATATTTCCAATGAATACATTTGAATTTTTCAACATCATCGTGGTCACCAAAAGTGTCTAGTTCGAGACGTTTCAAAGTGCAGCGTGCTTTCTTGTTTGACGCGTATTATTTTGTGTCCAGTCAGAGACGGGGTCGCCGGAACTGCTGGTATTCTCATTATTGCATCAAAGAACACACTAATTATTTCATGGACATTGCTTCCTTTATATTCCATCTAACGGTGTTTAAGTATGAATCAAGAAATAACATTGATAAGTTTGTTGAACTAATAGTTATAATATTATGAATATTAATTTCCACACAAACACGTGGAGATACTATAAAATTCGTGTCACACTATCGTTGTCATATAACGTATGAACTCGATCCTGAAAGAAATTGATTCAGTAGACCCTACAGAATCACTTAAACACTTAGATACTTTATATTTATTTTCATACGGAACACACGCTTGGCGAGTTCGAGAAAAAGTTGCAACTGTATTAATTACGCTCACCACTTCAAAAAATGAAGCAACCTCGAAAGGAGCTGCAAAGATTTTAGGCCAAATGAACTTTAAGGAGAAGAACCCGCTTGTTCTGAAAACTCTCAGAAACGAAGTGTATGTTAAAAAGGTGTAGGAAAAGCTCGTTCAAAACTGGTCCAGTGAATAAGCAGAAGCAGAGGTTTCAGAACAACAAAAACTCCTAGATTCTATCAAGGCCAAAATGCAAAAATCTAACGACCAAACAGAATTGCAAAGTCTTAAGCACTAATACGAAGAGGAAAAGAAGAAGCAAGTCGAAAACCTGGACAACCTTAAGCAAATGGCAGATAATTTTAATCTTAAGTTAAATGTGATCTAAGAAGCAGATAAAAAGCTTCAATAACAAACTGAAATCATCCAAAACATGAATGCACAAGCGAGTCGAATTTAAAAGGCTGTCTAGGGATAAAATGCTCCTGAAATGGTGTAGATGATGAAAAAATATATTCAGAAACAAATTGAAGGTTGGAAAGCAGAAATAGAAAACTATATACCATAACTTGGACTCGTTGCTAACCAGAAAGTCGTGGTTTAAAACGAAGTAAAGGAGTTCGTCACTTCTGACAAAAAGGTTATGCTCATTCATGGAGGAGCTGGAAGCGGTAAAACAACCATAGCCAAGCAGTTAGTCAAAGATTTCATGGAATCTGATTTCATCCCACTTTATATTTATCTGCCGTCACTGATGAACTGGGAGCATAAAGTGGTCGAAAGTACCCTCAAACAAATTAAAATGGATTTGAAGGACAATGAAGTCAACGCGTTGAAAGATTCCAAACAAAAGATTTTGTTCATCATGGATGGATATGATGAGTTATAAACATACGCGAACTTATACATTTCCAACAAAATTCAGCAGTGGGATCAGTGCAAGGTGCTTTTCATGAGCAGAAGCGCCCATCTGACCGTAAAACCTGCGTACTAGAAGTTCTTCGTTCCGACAAGCAAGCAGAGCATGTTGGTGGAGGTGCAACTCCAGAACTTTGATGACGCGCAAATTCTGCAATACATAGATCTATATATTAGAAACGGTAAGTCCCAGAAGTGGTCTGATACACAGCAGTATATCCAAAACATCAAAACGATCCCGGGTGTGCGTTAGCTGATAGAGACCCCTCAGATTCTGGCCATGATCGTGCAACTTCTACCCGGTCTCGTGCAGAAGAGAGAAAACATAAGCAAATCTAAGAAGCAACAGGAACTCATCGCCGTTGATCTGTATGAGGAGTTTGCGAACCAGTGGTTCGAGACCCAGAGTGCGAAGGAGGAGAATAACACGAACTCGCAGAATATCCAGAATATTAGGGACGAGTACCAAGTCATGTCCGTGAGCATCGCAAACAAAATGATTCAGGAGAAAGTCACCATTGTGGATTGCGCAGATGTTGAACAGAAAGAAAAGTGGTCCGAGTATTTCGCGAGTACTGACCCATTTACAAACACAGTTATTCTCGGCGTTCCGATCAACGTGCAGAACCAACAGTACAGCTTCATCTACAAATCACTTCAGTACTACTTTGCCTCAGTGGGGGCGCTACAGCAGGCGGGGCTAATCTCAGTCGCAGATGCCGATAATAACGGGTTGGACTCAGCCTTCAACAAGTTCTTCATCAAAAACCATGAGGTATTACAGTTTATTGGTGAGCATATGACTAAACAAACTGGAACAGATAAATTGCTTATTTAAATTATTTAAATGTCCAAAAACAAACCAGAACTTGCCATCGCAGCCTCAAACGCAATAACCATACTTAACGAAGCTGATTTCAACTTTACTGGATTAGATCTTTCCGATACGAACATCCCAGATGCAAACTTAGGAGCGGCTCTCATGGATAGCGTAAATTTCTCTAGGGCTGACTTAACAAATGCAGATTTCCAACAAGCATGGCTCGCAGGCTCCAAATTTGACGGAGCCAAGATGGAAGGAGTCGACTTTGGAGCGAAAATACAAATAAAAGTCGGAAGTCTCGTGGATTGTGTGGTTTTCGATAAACGAAGTTAACTAATTGCAAGTGGAGATGGTAAAAAACATGTTAAAATATGGAACAAAAACGGAAAACTAATCAAAACACTCAAGGGACACGAAGAACAAGTCACAAGTTTGGCATTTTGTCAAAATTAAAATTATATTGTAAGCGGAAGCGATGATAAAACAATTATCATGTGGGACATAAGTTAGGAGAAAGTAGTCAAAACATTTTAAGGCCATACAAGTGCAATAAACTGTGTAGCTGTGAGCCCAGATGGAAAGAGCATGATAAGTGGTAGCTGTGATACAACAATCAAAGTTTGGGATTTGGAAACTGGCAAAGAGAAATATAACTTAAAAGGTCACACAAATGATGTGTATACCGTTTCTTACAACGTCCAAGGTACTGTGATCGCGACTGGAAGCAGCGACAAAACGATTAAATTATGGGATGCGTAATCAGGAGAGCTTTTGTAGTCATTAGAGGGTCATCGTGGGGCGGTCTACAGTTTAATATTTGATAACAATAATCCGGACTCCTTGATAAGTGGAAGTCAGGATTATTGTATCTGTGTGTGGAATTATAGGACAGCCCAGTTGATAAAGACTCTTTCTGGACACAAGGATACAGTAACGGGTCTGGCCTTGAATTCCACATCTGATATTTTGATAAGCTCTAGTGCGGACGAGTCTATAGGAATGTGGAATATCCACACCAGCGAGATGATTAAATCCTTTGTGGGTCACTCTTCAACAGTTCGCTCTCTTACATTTATGGACGATGATACATTTGTTTCTGGAGGATGGGACCGCACGATTCGTGTGTGGAATGCGATCTTTGAAGAGTCTATAAAGTCTCTTAACGGGCATCTTGATCGAGTATCTTCAGTGTGCTTCAGTCCTGATTTTAAATATGTCTGTTCTTCTAGTTACGACAACACATGTATAATATGGGATGCATCTTCTGGTGAGCTTATATCAACATTTACAGGTCATTCAGGAGCTGTGACGTACGTTAACTTTAGTTCAGACTCAAAACGCCTAATTTCTTGTGGTTATGATGGTTGCGTGAAAGTATCATTAGCTGGAGTAGAAGAACAATCGTATTAGTACACTGAGCCACTAAAAATTTGTGGGTTTGGTAAAGATATTCACGCTCTTGATCAGAATGGAGATGCGATTTAGTGGATGAAAGGCAGGAAAGAGGCGATTAAACTGACAAAATTTGAAGCTCCAGACTAAATACATGTGAACAAAAACAATTAGAAAATCGAGTATTTCGACAAGTGTGTTGTATTGAAGGGAAAAGATGGGAAAATTATTTGGGTAAGTGGGGAATATCCACTGAATTTGAAAGGGTGCTCAATCCAAGAAGTAAAAGGTCTGAGCGAAGAAAACAGAAACTTATTCGAGTGACTTTAAAAGTAAAACCAATAATTATTTAATGTTGTAGCAAGAAACGAATTAATGTGTAACGTGTTGAATCACTTCGAAATCAATTATTTTCTATCCGGTGGTTTCAATTTACGTTGCTAATCATCTCATGTATTTAGATGTATCAACTTAACTTATTTTAACATTATAAGGCCGAATAACAATAATTTTACCCAATTGCTCTCAAGTTAATGTTAATTAATCAAGATTTGAGAATTCATAATTTATTTAATTGAATGAAGATTTACATTTATAATATAATTTGATGTAACACAATAGTTTTCAATTATAGCTTCTACTGATATATCAATAAATTAATTATACTTTGTTAAAATCAATATTTTAGGCATACTTAATTGTTTCGATATTTAATTTAAAGTTGTATTAACTGTAGAACTTACTTTCATCGATTCTTGTTTTTCAATAATTGTCAGAAATCATGATATTTTAATATTTAACAATATGTAAAACAATATTATTGAATATAGTAACATATCGATATTATAAATGTATGTTGTATTTAGATGACCAGAATATTAATTTAATAGTTATTTGATTTCGTAAAAATGTATTAAAATAGTGAATTGAATATAAATTATCTCAATTCTTATTCACATTTAGAATAATTATAATTTTTAATAAATATATGAGGTCGCAACTAGTTAACTCTAAAAATGATTAATTAAATATTGTGGTAGCATTGCTTTTCACAATTATTAATAAATGCACTGAAATAATGATAAGTTGCGTTCTCGTTTTCATTTCGGTTCTTATAAGTTCAGAATTTTAAAACGGTTATTCGGTTTATATTATGAACAGTTTAATATTAAACTGTTAAGATATTCGAATCAGTTCCAATGCTCGGAATATTCTAGCAGTTTCTGTTGAAGTTTTAAATTCTCTAACAATATATTTGTATTACTAATATTATAGTATGTGTGAAAATAATTAAATCAAACACAAACTAATATATTGATATTTCAAAGAATGTCAGCAAAACAATATCATAACCCCTATCCATTTCTCGATTATATTTGTATTTAGACACTAATATATTGATATTTCAAAGAATGTCAGCAAAACAATATCATAACCCCTATCCATTTCTCGATTATATTTGTATTTAGACACATGAGTTGAAATAATAATGTTTGAAAACCAACGCGTTCAATTTATCTATTTATATGTATATATAACTTCCTCGAGACTGTACAAACTAACTAAGAAGAGAGCGAAATAATAATATTAAATTTATAAAAACCTTGTCATTTTCGCGTCATTCCCATCAGAACCTCCTATAACCCTTTGAGTGTCATTCCAAGATCATTGTTGTCAATTCCATATATTGTTTGAATTCTTTGGATAGTATTCGTTAGCAATTTGAGCTCCTTTTCTATCATCGGTTTTGTTTCCTCCAAATTGTCTTGGTCTTCGATTAGAATCAATTTCTAATTCAGAGACCGCTAAAATGAGCGGATTTCGAGACACAAGTCGGCGGCAGGGTTTGTTTTCGAATTTAAAGTCATCGGTTCCTAAGCATAATTATTATATTTGTTCGCGTTGGATTCAGACAAATTCTGTATTTTAAGGCTGGATTTTGGGGGTGAGTTTTGAAGTTGAACGGGTGTTGGTTAAAAGGGGCTTTGATTTTAAGAATTGCTTTATTAATTAGTTAAGTTGCTCTAATTGTTTTAGTAAAGGTGACTGTCGATGTGTGTTGAATTTGGAGGGACTATAACAGGCATTTAAGGAGCTTTTTCGAGAGGAATACTCTTAGAGTGCGACTAATCTGGTTATTTAAGTGGTTCTGGGTTTAAACCAGCTATTTAATGTAAAGAGGGGTTGTGCTCCAGTTTGGAACTTTATTACTCAACTACTTTGAACTCGAGTTTTTGTCCTTTGAGTTTAGTTTCTTCCTATGTGAGGACGATTTCCTCAACACATTTTGGACTTTTTACTTGAAATAGCACTTTTCCTTCGCTTTCGAGCGCTTCCAATTTATTTTTAATTGGACTTGGGGTTTCTACAGTGAAGTCGTCCGTTTATAAGTCTAAATTTTCAGTTTCGAGGAGTTCGTTTTACTCTGATAGTTCGAGCGGTTCATGTTAAACGGTGATTGCGCTACTTGCGTTTTAGACATCTGCTACACTCATTTTAATACTTTCTGAATCTACTTTTGAATCTGGTACATTTTCTTCTTCTTAAATTTGCTCTTGTTAATTAGTATCTTCCATATTTTATTCATTTTGTTCTTCAACTGATTCAACGTTTTAAATTTCTTCGTGCTCGAATTAGATGATTTTAACGCTATCTTGAAGCTTAATCGCAAGTTTCCCACTGAATATTACCGCCTCTTCGCTCCAAATCGGTGTTTGGAATATAACTTCACCTGTTACATTCTGTACATGCACCTGGTGGTCAAACACTGCGCAAATCTGCGTCCCGAAGTAGTCAGTGGCATTGTGAACGCGCACGCGTAGTGGTACGGATTTCCACTCCGAACCGCTGGAGATGACTATTTTATCCACGACTCGGAACTGGGTGGTGGAGTAAACGAAAAGGTTGCAAATTAAACCGTCTTTTGCGTTTTGATTCAAAACAATGAATAAATGACCGCTGTAAAAAGTGAACTCGAGCACCTCGTACAAGTTATTTATGTGCTGTAACTAAATTATTTGCGAGTTACTGAAGAAAACGCGTTGAAGGTTGTACTTTGTGTCCAATATATACGCTGAGTCCAAGGAATCCAATGCAAAGCGCGTGCTCAGTACTTGCATATTTTTAATTGTTGATGTGCCAGACACAGTAGATATCTTGAGATACACCAACTAATTCTTTACGCCCTACACGAGCAATATAAGCTCATCATTGTTTAGAAGATAGTCGAGTGCAACCGGTTCGGAGGGGATATCAATGTAAAAATACTGTGAAGAACTGGTTTAAAATAAAAATAAGTGAAGGCAGAAACGTGTCTTACACGAATCAGGGAGAATGCTTTAGTCAACACAGTCTACTGTGTGGTGAATAGAAACAGCCGAGTCCTCCTTAATTTTAACTTAAATCGCGTTCTTAATCTGACAAGACAATGGTTATTCGTTAGTGAATTTTGAGATCTATTAATTTGAGCTGAAGAAAAGTGAAGAGAACGCGTGAAGCGATGTGCAGTACATACCCTGGATCTGAGCAAGGATTTTTACGTTGAATATTTTGTCTTTCTCATCAAAAACTGGGTTTAATGCAGTCAAATGTCCGTTTTCCTGAATAAAGAGAATCTACTCTCTGAAAACATGCGCATTCACGATTTTACCACCAGGTAACTAGTATTTTCCTCTGAAAGCCAAAGATTTTGAATTATTCAGCTTAAACACACCAGCGTCGAAACAAATTATCTACAATTCTGAAACGAATGTGGTAGTAGCTTCACGCACTGTTTCATTTATCTTTTACCACTTTGACACACCTAAATCCGCATTCAAAATAACAGTTTTCCCATCAGCGTTCAGAAGATAGAATTACTCGCCGTATGGTTAAATATCTCTATAAGAGACACGCATGTCACTAGCTTTGTTGGCCATTAATGGCTATAAATGAGGTTCCGTATTAGTTAAAATTAGCTATTTTGTAAATCCATACACAGACTTATAAGTTGATATAGCGAAAATTAACTATGTTCCAATTTATATTTAAGTGACCTATGAATCTAACTCAAATTCTTTAATTTTTGAGGCAGATTGTATTTCATAAATAACTAACTTATTATTAAAACCAATAGCCACATGGTTATCGCTTTTACATAAAATCTATATATCACATGGGAATTTTAAGTTAGTAGAAGCTAATTATAAGTGTTCCGCCGTTAAATCACAAGTGAATAACTCGAATATTTTAGAATCGTTCGATTATGTTTACACTACAGCTATTAAAGTACTATTTTGAACTCGAATGGTTAAAAATCTAGAAATCTAAGATTTTAATTCAA
>CAXDID010001237.1:91904-212902 GCA_963988835.1 Hexamita inflata
GGGCATTAAATAAATTTTTAAGTTTGATAATTGTACTATGTTACTATAATTTCATAGTCAGCACACTAAAATATGCTGAGAAAATTCTAATATTCATAGGTCGCACTTTTATCTCTTGTAGTTGAATGTACTATTGTCATTGGTGTGGAAATCTAAAATTGGGATGATTTTTTAAGGAAATGAATATAAATAATTGAACAAGCTAGCTATTTCTTTGTTGACTAAATTCTAATCAATTCAAAGCTTTGTGGTTGTACAAAGATGTATACACTAATATCATTAAATCATCTCTCACTTAACGCTGTCAACCCAGTCCTTCCACCCTACGAGTTTATCACTGACTAGAACGCACCTTCCGACTGCTTTTCCGATTTCTCCGTCGTCAAACACTGTAAGATGAGCAGCATCATCGAATCTCACACCGCCAATAACATAAACGATGAATATTGGACACTCTCCACTGACTGCAAGTTCGGCCTGAGTTCCCTTGAACGGGTCCAGCACTGGGAACTGCTCCTGTGGGAGTTTGTTAGCAGCAGCGGCCTACACTAGAGCTAAGATGTTCCTCTTGTACTCATTAAGTGCCTTTGACTGAGAGGGATAGAGTGGTTTCTGGAACTAGCTGAATAATCTGAACTGCGTAACCGCTTGCTTAGCTTGTTATGAAGCTTGTTAAATTTGAGTCCAGTTTGCAGAGGGTTGGTTAAGAATACGCAAATTGGATTTAATTGTTTCAAGCTGCGACTAACTTTATGGAGAGAAAGCAGCGAGGAAGTCAACAAACTCAGTGATAACCTTCAAATTTCCCTCAGTTTGCTTACCAGATGCGTTCGGTAAAAGCTAAGCAAAGCTCAAGCACCCGAAACCAAAGATCTTGGCAATCTCCTTCTTCACATCGTCTTCAGCTGACTCCTTACGCTGAATCTGGCGCTTAAACGCATCGAAGAAATCCTCATTCAACTTGGTCAGTTTTCCTGTGAGGATTTATTGCTGCACATTGTTCACAGCCATCAACCAGAGTGTCTAGTCCTTCAACTCAGAGATAAACGTACCAATGTTCTTCATCTCGTTGTGCTGTGTCTTGAACTACTCCTGCTCGGAGAGGAACTTCGACTGCGCTTCGAGATCACCAGCCTCAAATGAAGGCTTCTGCTTCTTCTTGAACTCAGTCACATTGTCGAGCACCTAAAAGGCATCTAATGTCATATTAGAACGCACGTCATCGCTCATCGTGAAGAAACTGAATGGGACTTATTCGGACCTCAGTTGAATTGTACCTTGTGTCGTTAGGTTCTTATACTCATGAGCCATCTAAGCTACATTTAGAGAAACCAAGGCGTTTTCACGTGTGTTCAGTTTCCTATCTACTATAATGAACTCTACTGGAGATTTCTTAGCTTGCACGAAAGAAGATTTATTAGCAGTAACAAACCCAGAGATAGTTGATGCAAGCTGTTATGCATCTGCGGAACCCGATTAGTACCTTATCGAAGCTGGTGCACGTTGCGTTAACAAGAGTGATTGTAAATTGGACGTTAAAGCAAGATTCTACAATAGTGGGACGAAATCGAAAGGCTCCACCTTCACTGATTGCACTAAAGAAAACTTGTCAGAAGCAGCCAATAACTCAATTTACTAATCTGTGGGCTGAGAGGTGAACATAAGATACACGCCCATGCAACGCCTCTTCTTATCAGAAAGTATTTCTTGCAATATCTTAATATTAGCTTGGTCTGGACGAATAAATGCCAATGCGTTTACATGTGGAGTACATGGAAGGTCTTTTGCTTTTATTAATGGCTATGTTAACGAAATTTCATCATTTGATAAACGAGATTATGTTGTCATGTTCGATATTAAATGAAGAGACGAATCATCCAACCACAGCATTTTTAATCCTGGTATCTTAAAGCCTTCAGAAGTTGTTATTAATTGTTCATAAGTATGTTCAAATATTTATTAGAAGTTCATGATTGAGTTGGAGTGAAATTATACATTTACATAAAAATTAATTCAATTAATCAATTTTGAATATAGTTTTTAATACTGATTAATAATAAGAAATAGTTAATAATCTGAATATTTAACAACATAAGTTCAATACATATTCATAAGAGTCCCTTTTGATATATTATTTTTGTTTTTCAAATGCATCACAATGTTACTTTTAGTTAATGTTATCGTATAGCTTATTAAAATCGAAAAGAAAAGAAAAATTCAATATAAATGACTTATATTATAATAATAAGCACGGGCAGAGTTTTAAATTATCACATAATGTATAAGTGAATTATTTTATTCTATTATTTTATTATGTGATGTGAAATGTAATAATATATAATCATAGTATCGAAAAATATTTATAATAATATCACTCCACAATGACTTTTGAAACATCTGATCTTCTGAATGAATTAGAATTTTTTATTAAGCAAAATTTGATGTGCAAAAATAATCTACCGTTATTTAATTCTAGATTTAAAGTTTCATCACCGTAAAACTCTATAGTAATTTAAATACAAATGACAAATGATAAGTTTATTATCAATCTAGATTAAGTGTAGATCAGTCTTGAAATTACGACTAGTGATAAAAAACTCTTTTTAGTCGTATGCTATATTTTATAACTATACGATAATGCCACTTTTGTTTTAAATAACTGTAATGATCATATTAAATCTAAATTTTAGCCAAATATAGATCAAATCGATATTTAAGACCAAAATTCTTCCGAATTTTACATACAATAACTATTAACCAATAATAATCTAAAAATAAACATACACACTGAACTAGATAGTGTTCCTGAATAAAAACCTTAAGATAAGATAGAATTATAATCAGAAGTTTTGTAACAATAGTAACGGCAGTACGAATATGAAAAATTAAGTATATTGTAGTTTGTGAATGATTTAAGTGAACCAAAAACAAGTATATAAAATATTTAACCCATGCAAAATGGGTGTAAATATTTACTTGTACACGAATCTATGTAGATTAATGTTCGTGGGAATTAAATTGTAGTTTAGTTTAGGAAGAATACATTTAATTTGCAGCTAGATGCTTCTTTGGCATCGAAAGTTTTGATACATTTCCTTATTACTCTTAGGAATACAGCGGTTTAACTGAAATCTAACGTTCCTATAGTGATCGATGAGTGTTAAAAAATTCTAAATAAGTGTAATTGTCGTATATATTCTGCTCCTATTCCTATTTTTGCAATTGGAGATGATGATATGAGTCTTCTGCAGAACTTGACCGATGTGCGCCAGAAGCTATACCTCACACCTTCAGACCTACGAGTGAAGTGCAATGAGCGCATGAATGGTTTGTTCACACGCCTCCTCACTTTTCCACAAGGAAGCGAACTCAAGGAAACACTCGTAAGTGACTCAAAAAAGCTTATTTTGGACTCTTTAGATTAAGCTTCTGAGGATACTGTTAATTAGATCCTAGAATAAATCTAAGCATTAGCTCCTAACAATTAAGACAATTCAATAGATACTACACAAAATGAACAAGTTCAAGAGGATCAAACTGCCATTTAAAATATAAATTAACAGTAATAGCTAAACGAAAATGAAAAGAAAAAGAGAGTCCGAGTCAGAAAACCGAAACAGCCAACTGAACCAATTGACTCATCCGAGATTGACAGTAAAATTACATTGAGTTAAATTAGTTAAAAAGATAACGAACAAAAAAGTTAGAAAGAAAATGAAGTCTAGAAATAAAAAGATGTCAAGAAACCCAATAACATGATCCAGCGATTTGAATATGAATTCGAGGTCAATGAAGATAAAATAAATGAAATAATGCTTAAATTGGACCAATACATAGACAACTACGAAATAGATAGCCAAGAAGATTGAGTAATTTGTAATTATATATTTGTAGTAAATCACTCCTCAAATTGTTTAACAACATCAGCCATTCTAACCATTTCACCCTTTAATGTTCCATCATAAAATGCAACACGTTGGTCCATCAATTGCTTCATGGCCTTACCATACTCGGTATTCTGAGCTTCCGAATAGAAGTCAACTCTGGCGCATCTGGCAACACAGCAAGCTAAAGCTCTAGCAACTCTTCCTCTAGCCTTTACATGTTTGCAAGCTTGAACGTGGTTGGATCTGAATAGCAGACCATACTTTGGGGTTCTGTTGGACTTTCGCTTAAGTACTCTGAAAAGAGCTTTTTCAGCACCATATAACTGTACAGTTGAGGCTGGAGCCTTAGCGAGCTTGGAAAGAGTTCCAGCTTTAGCGATAAGACGAGCAGTGTTGAGTGTACCTAGAACAGTCAAAACGTTAGGAGCAACGATTTGGAGTTTGCGTTCGAGGAACTTGATTGTTTGTTGTTTTTCAATCAAAAGATTGTAGCACTTGGTTTCAAGCAATTACAATTGAAGATATTCTGGTTCTTGGAATTCGCAACCAGTTGAGATCAACGCAGCCTTGTACAATTGGATCAACAATTGCTTGATGTTGGTACTGCATTCAATATCTTATTCCTTTTAAACTTCAAGAACTTTTGGCAATAATTCTTCAAGTGGGTGTTCCTTCATATAAACTCTGTTCTTGAGTAAATATGTGAGCATGATGTAAACGTCGAGGTCAACAACTAAACGCTTGAATTCTGGGAAGTGGAAACCAACACATTCAATAAGTCTCATTGCTTGAGAGTTGATGTCCTTAAGGAGGGTTTCATAATAGCCGATACCTTGTATAACTTGTTAATCAGATTTGTTCTTATCAAATTGACAAATTAAACGAGAAGTAGCGTGAGAAAGAGCTCTGGATGCTTGGTATGCATCTTCTGGCTTTTACTTGAACAAAGTCTCAAAGAAGTGACGAATTTGTCTGAAAACAGCGATGTTTTGTTCGGTCTTGTACTTCAATTCATCCATTTGTTTTTGGAGACGGGCGTCTTAAACGATGACAGTTGAGCCAGCTGGAATTTATTGCTTCAAGAAAGCAACAACTTCTTCAGTATATTAAGCTTCGAACATCAATTAAGAGAACATAGCAGCTTCATCAGTGGAAGCGAATGGCATTTCGGCATGAATCGAAATGTTTCTGCAGACAGCTGCGGCTTCTATAGCGCGAGTGAGTGCGTCAATATCGGTGGATTTAAGAATGTAGATCTTCTGAGCTGTTTCAAAAATAATGAAAGACATTATTACATGAAGAGGAGTGGCATTTAATTTGAGGTGTTTTATCGCTATATATTAGTTTTAATCCACTTCTTGAAGAACTTTTATAAATAAGGCAAACGCAATAATAACGATTTAATATTTGCTCACTGTAGTAACTTTTTCAAATATTTGTATATTTATTAATTATATGTAATTTTTGGTACTCATCACTCACTTTTTCATTCGTAGCATTCGCATTCTTGTTGTTCTAGTTATTTTCTGAGTCTGTCTAGGCTTTATTGGTATGCGATTCTTTCTTCTTCGAATAGTTTTTCGAGTTTGAGTGCTGCTTCTTGGCTCATGACTTTGTTGAGTGCTTGTTATCTTTGCATTTCTCGTTGCCTGTTGAGTTGCATCAGCTATAGAACTTTTTGGTTGTGTGCGTCCCTTATTTCTTGCAGTTTGACCTGGTTTACTTTTGTCTTTGGTTTTCCGTCGCTGTTTACAACGAAATGTTGAGGAACTTTGTAAACGTTAGTTTTCTCCATTGCTTCTTTTTTAGCTTTGTGTTCTTTTGTTTTGAGTTAAACTGTTGGCTCTTGTGTTTGTGTGAGTTCTTTTTTGGTGATTTGAACCAGTTATTTTATTTGTTTGATTCCAGCTGAGTAGCATCTGCTTGTTTTGCGCACGACTTCGGCTACTTTTTACCTTTCAGCTTCGTTTTGAATGATCATTTGAACTGCTTCTGCTTTGTTTTTGTTCAGGATTGATTTTTCGGGGATGAATTGTTTTATTTCCTCTGGGATGTTTTGTGTGGTTGCGATTACGTTCATCATCTTGAGCTTAATCTGGTGTTCCTTGAATTCCTGCTCACTGAGAATTTTGTTCTGTGTTGCTGATTTTGAGCGGAGAGTGTCCATTTTCTGCGTTATTTTCATTCCTTTCTCTTACCTTAATTGGTCAGTGTATTGTAGATATTATGACGCGCGTTGAATTTTAAGGTTTCTGAACTAACTCAGTTGAGCCGTTTCATTCTCCCTTTGATTTTTGAAGTTGTTCAGGTTGTTTTCGTTTTGCTCGCGTTGAGCTTGAATTCTGTTCTTGAGTTCTTCAGTTTCACTTTGAATTTGTAAAACTGCTGTTAGGTTCTTGTTCGGGATCTGGTTTATTTTATTTCGCATTTGCTCCTGAATTCTTTGCAAGTGGATGCTCCTGTTTTCACTCCAGCGGTTTTTAAGGGTCTCAGAGTTGTTAATGGTTTCAGATTTGCGCGTTTCCTCCTCCGTTTGGAGCTGTTCGCGGTTCTTTTGGGCCAACTATTGTTTTTACTCAACTTGCTGAACAATTGAGTTGATTTGCTGAGCTCGGAGCTCCTCTTGTTAATTGATGAGCTGGCTCTGCAGATTCAGCTTCTGACCGAGCTTCTGATATTTTGACTCCAGCTTGAGCTCATTCAGATTGCGCAGCGTTTACAAATACTAATCGCGCTGCAATTCATCGCTGTACATTTACTGCTGAATTTGAGCCGTTTCCTGCTGCTTTTGCGCTAAAAACTGTTCTACCTTCTAACTATTCTTAATTTGCAACTATTTCCTGAACTCAATCTACTCCGCCTAAAAATTCTAGAAGTTTTACAAACGGTCCGGTATTTTAGACAAATTTAAACGTGCATTCTATACTTTCTATTGCAACTAAAGTTGTCTTAGGCGAGCAGCCTCTGAGATCTTTTCATTTGAGTCGTTTATTTGAATATTCTTTTACTCCTCAATAAGCTCCTCTTTAAGTTGAGTTATATAAATACGCTCCAACTCACGAATTTACTTAGCTACCTCCGAACCATCATTCACAGTTAAAAGAGATTTCGGAAGGGCACGTTGTGTTAAATTAACAAAGTTTAAATCATCTTATGTTCGTAATTCCTAAGTTTTATTTTCAAATGGAGATGATTTAGTAGACATTGCGGAAAGGAGTGAAATATTTATTCAATACACTAACTATTAAAATACAATAAACAAATTTTAATACACTTTAAAATAATGAAAATACAATGAATACCAACAGAAATTACTATTTTAACAATATAATTTGTCATGTATAGAGTTAGGATCACATTATGATTTAGTTAAGTGAAAATATATGAATTTAAAATTATTATCTTATGTATTCAAGTTGAACACAAACAACACCATATTAAAAATAATTCTTCCTTGAACGTAAAATGCCTTTACTAAACTACAAATTACTAGTTGATAACTGTTTAAGGTAATTGAATGATGTTAATTGATAAAATATAACAATTCTATACAATAGAGCCACCCAACGTTTCATTTCTAACGTACGTTAAGGATTTCTAACGTTTTTCGCGTTAAAACAGACGTTAAAAGCACGTTACACTTTTATTTATTTTGTGGGGATTGACGTATTATAGTATTATACAAATAATAATATACTGTATTTCCACTTCACTTAAAATATTTGAAATATATATAAATATTCTGTAAGCTTTAAAATGATGTTAAGGGGTAATTTAAACATTTAATATACAATATTTTGCTCAGAGCACTGAAATATAACGTAGAAAGATAATATATAGTTGTAAACAAAAAATTAATATATTATATTTTATCGTTTTTACAAGCGTTTAAAGCTTTAATTGAATGAATTTATCCATTTAAATTAGTGTAATTACTATAATATGGTAAAATATAACTGTAAAGTTGATTTATATGGATTATTAAAATATAGTGTAAATAATGATTAAATTTCTAACGTACATGACGTTAGAGATTTTTCTAACGTTTTTTCTATTTCTAACGCGTTATAACGTCTTTCTCAGTTTTCTAACGCTTATTGGTTGGCTTTACTATACATTTGAATGTATCCATCAAGAATTCTTTAGAATTATTTCTTAAATATGTAGTAAATATATTAAACTATTTATTAATGTAAGATTATTTAACACTCCAGTTTCAAACTACACTAATTTGTACACTAAATTGATCCAAATTAACAGTTTTTCACCGTTTACCGCTTAAAACGATTTACAATCACTTCGTCTGTCCCACTGGTTCCACTCCCCAATGTTCGTTGCCGTTTCACTCGCAAAGGAGTTCCACAGCCACTCCGTTCTCGAGATGCTCAAGCAAATCCCAGACCTCACCTGGACCCCAGAAATCCCAGCCAGATTCCACGGCCACACCGAGGAGCAAGTCAGAAGCTATTTCATGCCCTTCCTCTACAAATCCTCTGTTCCAAAGACCGCAATGGTCGGTGCCGCCCCAACCTCTTTCAGCTGGTTACAAGAAAAGCCAGAGTGCATGATTGTTCGCAACCAAGCCAACTGCGGCTCATGCTGGGCCTTCTCTTCTGTCGGTCCATTCGCCGATAACAGATGTTTCAGCGGAAAAGACGCCAAGAGAGTTATCTACTCTGAACAATACATGGTCTCATGCGATACAGGCAGCGAAGGTTGCGATGGCACATACTACCTCACTGCTCCACAAAACTTCCTTAAGAAGACTGGTGTCCCAACCGACAAGTGCGTTACCTACAAGTCTGGCAAGAACGGTGTTACCGGTAAGTGCCCAACCACCTGCGACGACAAGTCTCCACTTGTTCTCGTCAAGTCATCTGCTTTCGCCGACGTCTGCACCAGCGAAGAATCCCTCAAGGTCGCCCTCACCCAAGGCGCCGTCCAAACTGCTTTCACAGTTTACTCTGACTTCATGTACTACACCAAGGGTATCTACCAACACAAGTTTGGTTCCCAAGAAGGTGGCCACGCTGTTACCTTTGTTGGTTATGGTGAAGAAAACGGTGTTAAGTACTGGATCGTCCGTAACTCCTGGGACGTCACCTGGGGCGAAAAGGGTTATTTCAGAATCATCCGTGGTAAGAACGAATGCGGTATCGAAGATTCCTGCTTCCTTGCTTCTGCTTGAGTGATCCATCATCATATTAATCTATAAGATCAATGATATTTTATTTATTTTCTGTTAATATAACTTTGTTTTCATATTATTCATTGAGTTATCTGTTTGTTTAATGTTCAAGTGGAAAATAACTATTACATGTTTATTCAAACTACAACTCAATATCTAATATTCACTCCAAAATAGCAACTTTTATCAACAATCTTAGCACTGAATAAAGCATAATTTATGAAAATAATGGGACGAAATTTTAATGTTTATGTGCGCTGACACTTAAATAATTGTACAAAAATATTCAGCTATTTCGCAAAAATTTGATATCATATATTGTATTCAACATAACTTAGCTCAATATGCTACGTTTGATCATTTGATATTATATAATGAATATATTTACGGGATAATAAATTTATAATAGTAAAATTATATGAGTGTTGTATTTCAAATTGATTTGCTAAATAATTAATTCGTAGCTGAGATTTTAGGATGTAAAATATTCAAACAAATATAATAATTATGTGTTAATAAGCATTATTTAATCGTTTCACATTAAAATTCAATTACTTTGTATAATATTTAAGATGATTCCTAGATTATTAAAACAATTGATGTTGAAAGTTAAGTAATTTAGATTTAACCAGGTGTAGAATCTTTATTTATTATAATTTGTAAAGAGCGCATTTACTAAATGGACAAAAACTTTTCAATTTACTCTCTGTAGCCACATTTAGATTAAATCGTTTTGGAAAATTCGTTAATTTCAACTGGAAACTATTGTGATTTAAAATAATATGAAAAACAATACTGTTTACTTGAAAAAAGTGGTTCAACAATCATTATAAGTTCCAATCTTGAAGTCTTAAAGTGGTAAAAACTCAAATCAGATGCTGATTGTGCTTTTTAAATTGAAATATTCGAGAATATCGAAATAATCGTTCAGTATAACAATATTATTCGTTTTAACGAACTTCCTCAATTAAACTACCTTGGAAAAGTAAGTTTATAACGTCTTTGTAGTGCAGATATCACAGAAATTTATCCAATTAAAGTAAAAATTTATAAATAATTATTGATTGTGATATTTAGTGACTCATCTCTAATGATAATATAGATTGTTTCGGTTTTCCCAAAAATTTCTGATCACTCATTTTAACTTTTAAGCTTTACTAAATCAGAATAGTATTCACATATTGAATGCGTAAACAATACGATATATCTAATATCATAGAGACAAATTTAAGAATTTGTTTATTCAAATAAAATACTCTAATTTGTTTACAGTTATAACTATAAGAATCCAATAATTTCTAGAATCAACAATAACATTTTAGCGAGTTTACATTATACACTAGATACCCCTAAGAACATTGATGCTTCCAATGCATACACAATGATATTATTTGACCTTTCAACATCGAAAACAATCATTAACTTTTAAATAGATGTTAGCGCTCCTTCAAAAATAGATTTAGGAATAGAAACTAATGAATATGTTATCCATATATTTGGGAATTTTGTCGTTAGTCAGTATGCAATTGATAAAATATCTAAAACAGTATAATTCAAACGAATATCAAACTAATGCATACGTTTTGCTACCATAAATGCTTAGCCTCTGATATTAGATACAAAAAACTAAATTGTTATGTAACATTAAACTTTATATTAATTAGAAGATAAAGGAATCATAAATATTTTGTGTTTTTAAGTAGTTAACTAATTATTGTATGTTGGGTTTACAAATTTCATGAATGGTAAGTACTAAACATAAATATATGTATATTCGAATCATTTCAAACGGATTATTGATTGTATTTTACTGGACTCTTCTTCGAGTAATGAAAATTTACCGATTAGTGTTACTATCAGTTAAATAGACAATTATTTGTAGACTAAAGTTTGTGTTTAATACTACAATAAGTTAGAAATATTATTTTTACATGACAAACAGACAAAAAAAGTTATATTTGCAAAGTCCATAAAGTACAAATTCGACAAATTCTTAGTTTTGCGACAGGAAAACTCATTATAAATTATTCTTGATGAATGAAAATTGTTTTAAATTTCAATAAGACTAATAAACATTTTTTCAGATTTTAAAGACGTTAATAAGTATTTTTCATAAAGATATTAACAAGATATCACTGGAGTGTGTCAATGTCTTCAGTTATATTAGAAAACGCGCTCACGTACATTCTTTGCGTTTAAACGACTTCATTTACAATTTTGTTAATACTTTTCTACCGTTCAAATACTGCTTCGCTCACCTATTTTAGTTTATCGTGTAAAGCATTGTATTTTGACTAGAAAATGATCTTCGGGCACTCTCTGAGCAGCAAAATCGCGGTTTGCTTCTCGAGCTTTTTTAGTGCCTCGTTTCGTTCACCAAAACTCTAACTATTATGCTGTTCTGCATTAATTTCAGTGGCCACCCGTATTTCCGCTCCGTTCCTTCCCACTCCGATATAGTCTTTCTGGCCCATCTCAGTTGCTTCACCGGTTGATAAATTTACAGCAACTTTCTTGTTTATGCCCTGAACCACCAGCATTTCATTTAATTAGTAGAGCACTTTTTGGTATTAAAATGGTTTTACGAGCGTTAAACCTCCACCATTATTAACCGAGTACATGTTTATTTGGTCGAATGCGAACACTTTACCCATGAATTGATAGAAAACGGTGTTGAAGCGTTTTCTGCTCACACATTTTAAACGTCCGTTTTCATGTATTAGAAACAAACGTGAGGAGCCGTCGTGACAATAGAGCTTATTATTAACAGAGAACATATTCCCTCCGAACCTGAGCGCGTCGTACACCCCAGGCCTGATGAACCCGAACCGCGGAATCTGGGCGAACAATTTCAATTCAAGGTTATCGAAGGTGAAAACGAAATCGAATAAATTAAAGAACACCTTATTATAACAATATACCAAATTGTTCACCGCGCACGTTGGAACTGGCTGGTACCTCCTCAAAACTTGGAATTATTTATCAACTCCGGCACAAAATACGTTCAACTGCTGCGACAAATTCACCTGCATTTTATGGCTGAAAAGTGTTTGCTGCTGATTGTCTGTTAGCTAGAGCTCGCTGCCAACTAACTTAAGATAAATATCAAGGTAGCTCACAGGCTTGCACAAAAGTAAACACTCAGTGATAAGCTCGTTTTCACAGAGTGCATTCGTTTCATCATCGTTTGTTTACCTCGATAACAGCAGAGTTCGCCTGCTCTTTTAAAAAGATATGATTGTGTATTATACCTTTATTTTTTGAAATATAAATGTTGCAATAGGCACCATTATGTAAGCTAATAGTAAAATCGGAGAAAATATTATAAAAAAGAATACTTGGATCATTAGGCTATTTTCGATATATCATCTGGTGTGGGCAATTTAAGATAACAAAATACATCAAATATAAATGTTTGGAATTCAAACTTTGAATCTGTATTCTATTTTCAAATTCACAGAACATGAATTAAATACGTTTTATATACTATTCTATATACTAAGTATTGTAGTACGGTAAAGTCTCACAAGTACACTAGGTACCGAGTCTCACGAATAGTACTAGGGAAAATGAATAGTTTATTTGTCATTTCATGTGGTTTTCAGATATTTTGAGATATCTCACAAATAGAACAGAGTTGATGACGAATAGATCAAACCTAATTACAAATAAATATCAGAATTTGAACCACCTGATAAAGGTCAGAACATCATATATAAAATTAATTTATTTGTCTTTTTTAAGACTCAATTATAATCACTCATCAATTCAATAATAAGTTAATTTTTTATGAACTTATTGCTAAAACCCGCATAGTTTCTTATAAATTATTGCATCCAAATTAGATTATTATCATTGAACAATCATTTATGTAACGTTTCTTATCATTAACCAACTATGGAGTGGCACGCGTTTATTATATTAAAAAAAACAAATTGATTAAACAGATGAATTACAAAGGTTATCACAAATAGAACAAAGTGGTTGGCAAATAAGACTAAACTAGATATCTCACGAATAAGCTTTGGAAATCAATAGTCTATTCGTCATTTGTACTATGTTCTATTTGTGAGACTCGGTACCTAGTGTACTTGTGAGACTTTACTGTATTTGATAGCGAAGAAATAATTAAAATAATATAATTTTAATAACGTTATCTTTTATTTATCATTATACCAATCATCATATTATGTATATTGAAGATAATATAATTTTATGAAATTAGCAACAATCGTGTGTATATATAATTACATATTGATTTCAAACTTAAGAAAGTATTGTAAAATATTAATAGCTCCAATAATTGAAATTTATGTACAAATAGTAAACAAAAAATTAATTTTACGTCTCACACGCACCCTGAGACCCCGCTTGCACTTACCCCGCACGAAATTAGTCCTGCATCGAAAGTTACACCAGAGAACCCCAGAGTTCCGGTGTTGACCGTTGTGATAGCAACTGTAAGCGCGTTTATCCACCTCCTCACCTGGAATTGTGAGTTAACGACTGTGAATTAGCTGCTGATCTGCCTTGAAATGATCGCTCCAACGTCTTTTACGAATGGTCCCTGATTTAAAAACACGGTTGAAAAAATCAGTTTGTTAAAGTTTATCTGCCCGGTTCCGGTTTACTAATTAATTAAAATCCCGCCCGTTATTCCGCTCATGGTGAAGTTCAGGGCAGAAACCTGAACTGATTGAGCCGTGAAAACTGAGTTGTGAACCTGGTCAGCGAGAACTGCCCTTATTTTTGTGCCCATATTCAAGTTGGAAACGGTAGCGTTGTTAAGTTGAATGGTTGAGTTGTCAAGTGACCCGAAATATAATGCGCAGGTAGTGGCTTGAGAGACGGTTACGTTCAAATCGCGTATTGTTGTGTTTGAGAGCGTTATGGTTGAGTTCTGAACGCTCTAATACAGCGCCTATCCAATTTAACAGTGGTCAGTTCGCGTTTAGTTCAGGTTTGAAATTGTTAAAATGGAGTTAAGAGTCGTTTTGAACACCCCAGTCTGCGAGTCGGTGTTAATCGAGTTGAAAATCGCGTTAGTAATTTTAATCTAACCCGTTAACAGGCTCATTAAACCTGTTTATCCGGCCTGAATCTGAGTGAATAACTCAATATTGGTCAAATTGTTCACGTACTGCCTCTAACCGAGGCTGAAAATGAAGTATACATTTGCATTCGTGGTCGCTACTTTCGTCCACATGCAAATCTCGGATAATTGCAAGCTGTTGTTAAACAGGACATTAAATAGAGCAAATACAGCATCGTTTGAGCTAATCGTGACAGAATCTATAAACACCTCAACTTGCTTGATAACCATGTTCAAACCGTCCACTGAGTACCCAATGAGACCAAATCCCCATGATGGACCGATGCTCATCTCGCCAGCTATTTTAATGCTCACACCCAGGATATCAATAACGGAGTTGAAAGTTGGCCCAATAGCTGTGCACATGAACAAGCTAGACGAATCACCCACCTGGAATTTATCAACATCAACCCTGACTTTTTGAATCGTGAAGCTGCTCATACTGTTCATTGATAATATACCGAGACCAGATGCCGCAGTTGAATGATAAGTACCGTAGAACGTTGTTTGGTACATGACCATGCTGGTATCCTCGACCGCGCTTTGCAACAGTGTGAACTGCCCGTCTTTCTTCAAATTAATATTGATTTCGCATTTCATCAGTTGTGTGTCTTTCGCCTTCTTTTGAACTAGGGTTAGTGATCCGTCATTATTCACGTTTTATAGATTTATTTTGGTGTTTGTGTAGCTCAGGCCCTGGTCAACGCTGAAAATACAGAACGAGCCTGAAACTGGTATTTGAACGGTGTTAGCGCTTACTTCCCAGTTCAGAAAGTCCCTCTGCGTTAATGTGAGGCTGAATTCAGAACCAGGGAGAACAAGTGAATCACTTAGAATTATTTTTACGTTGTTTAAATCGGTGGTGAAAGCGACCGCGCTTGTAACCTGAGTTACATCACCGCTAACAGTAACAGTGGCTGCTTCGACCACGAAGTCAACGTAGCAGTAGTCGATTTAGCCTAGCAGTACGCAGTCTCCGCGCTCGCACAGGTCAAAGTATGCTTCTGCGCAGACAACGAGCCACTCGAAGATCATTTGAAGGTTTACTCCAGTTTAAATTAAAAAGAACCTTTAAAACGAACCGGACAAATTAATTGTTGAGTCGTTGACGTAAAAATTGGTTGAAAGGGTCTAACTTAAAAGGGAACCGCTGTTTTCGGAGGATAAATTGTAAATGAGTATAGATGACAGGATGGTCATGTTCTGGTGCCCGTTCACGCACAATCCTGCTATCACCGAGGCTTGAACGGTCATGCGCAGCTGTGTTGAGTAAATACTGAAAAATCCAGAGGTTAAAAATGCTGAAACCGTATTACCAGCTTTTATATCAAGAGAAAGATCACAATCAAGGACCTGCAAGGACGATGACAGAGAAATGAGAGAAAAATCACGGCCAGAAGCCTACTCAACCGTTATATTCGACTTGAACTTTTATAACACTGACCCATACAGGAAAAGGGACCCCTTACCTGTAATAGGCGCAAAAGTTAAAGTAACCGTGCTAGGAACCGCATCCGTATTCTTTGCACAATACTAAATAGTACCATCGTTCTAAATTATCGTAAGCACACAAGACTGAGACTATGACTGCTTTTAGAGCAATTACAGAGATATGAGATATAGAGAAATCATTTGGGGAGTGAAATACTTTTAATTGGTTTATTTGTGAATATATAACAATATCAAAATCACAATATATAAACACAACAATAACATAATAACCATTGACAGTGAATCTGGAGCCAAAAAATTTGATGTGGATTTTGGAACTTTTCCGAAGAAAAAATAGAGGCGTGTAAGTAATAGTATGTACTGTTATTTCATATGTCATCTCATCTATTTGGAGGGTTGGGTTTGGGTGTTCCTGGATCCAAGCAACGGCTACGCCGGGGTCCACGGGTCCTGCCAGACGCCTTCGGCTAGCCCTACCGGGCCTGGCGACCCTCGACGTCCAGGGGCTCGCCGCCCCTCCAAAGATCGATACCCCAGAGGGGCCCCTCGATCTTTTCCTCCCTGCTCGGAGACTAAATATAGAGGTGGTAAATCTAATAAAAAAGGGGTGTGAGTAAAAATATGAGTAGATATATAGATAAATGAGATAGTAAGTAAAAATCCCAAAATCAAATCTGGGATCCAAATGCACCCAAACCTAATTATTTCATCTATTTCCAAAATATTCCTTTATTTCTTCCAATTTTTAAATAAATAGTATTTAAAACTATAGCCATCCAACAATAGACAATAAGAGCACTTTTGACAATAATTGCCAATAAGACAATCATTGTCTCTATTGTGTGACACAATAACATATAAAATGACAATAAGAATTTTGTCACTTTTTCTATCTTTTTCTTTAATTCTATTTTATAGTATTTATACCATAAATACATTGTAAATTTAATTTTAGCATCATATTTCATATACTTTCACTAAAAAATGATGTAAATTATGATTTTTTAATTTTCATCGTTTTTTCTCTTTTTTCTTAGGCTAAAACGAAGTTTAGACAATAAAAGGCAATTATAAATATTAATGAAGCCGTTTTTAGCTTTTGAATCATAATTGTAAAGATTGACTTTGGAGTTGCATTTATTGAGGTGTGAAAAATATTGGAGCGCGAACATTTTTATTTTATGCATATAAGTGAATAATATTCCACTTTAGCAATGAAATATATGCTCTTATTGTCCTATACTTCATTGTATTCTATTGTCTGGGACAATGAAAACCCCTTATTGTGCAATAGAAAATAGACAATGGATGGCTATAATTTAAAACCATATACTACAATATATTAGAATTTATCAAAGCGGACTTTTAAAACATATATTAATATAAAATAAGAAGTAAAATTATCACTATGTATATACTTTGAGGAGGAAATATGAAGTGAAGCCAACACATATAATATATTTTATAGCTATAATAAGCTCAAATAATGTTTCTTATAAACAAATTGATATCTATATTGTATTTTAGTTGTTCAAAAATTAATATTAATTTAATAAACACCCAATAAATTTAAGCATCTTTGTGGTGTGAACTTCTAAAACAGTCGTAAATACGATAATAAAAAATGAATTGTCAAACAAAATCTAAATATATCCGAAATGATGGCAATTTGTATATCTCAAGAAATCAAAACAAGCGACATTTTATATTTCAACAGTGACTCTAATATAGCCTATAATATATCTAAAATATCTAAATAAATTGCTCATTTTGCGTACAAAAATAATATTTGCGTACGAAAAGCAAGTTTGTTGTACGTGATTCGTACTCCGCGTACAGAAGAAAAATCGCGTACAAATCGCGTAAAAAACCACCCCTAGATAAAATTATATATATATATAAGAAACTGAGAGGCGAGAACCAGTTTCTGAAAATGAATTAAATAGTTTAATAATTAATAGTATTCATTAATTATCACTGAGTTATATAATATTTAATTAATATATAATATTTTTAGCGAATCAGGTAAAACTGGTCCACTGACGACTCCGTGAGGGCCCTGTTGGGTCCTTACTGAGTGGGCATAAATGACGGGTTGAGCCCGTTTTGAAAGTGGAAACACTGGCGTGCGAGAGCCTATGTTTCGCTTTTGAAAGTCTCAATGAAGTCTGTTTGTGCCGTCTCGAGGTAGTGAAATATATATATATATATATATATATATATATATATATATATATATATATATATATATTTATTTATATTTATATCACTTCCTCGACTTGACCGAGTCCTTACTTTACCCATCCCTCTAGTATCAAATATTTCTTCACAATATCATGTAAAATTAAACAATATATTTTAAATTTTTAAATATTTTATTTATTACTTTATTTATCTATAAATATTCAAACTTATTTCATATTCATTTTTATTATTCCTTTTATTCTTCTATTTTTATCTCAATTTCCTTTTCTTCTTCTTATTCAGTTATTTTTGCTTCCATTAATTTAACGTCATTTAGTTCTCCTTCGCGAATTGCTTCCATTTATTCCAGTTCGTGAACTGTTTCTTCACCTTTCGCTTCTTCTTTTATTTCTTCTTTTGCTTCTACTTTCACCTCTTCTTTAATTTCCTCTTTTGGAACGAGTAAATTCTCTTCACCGTTTTCAGCGTTTTTCTGCTGTTCCGTTTCTACTTCATTCAGAACTCGAATCTGATCCGAGTAAATAACGAATTGTCCGAGTCTCAAATATTGATAGTTTTGGAAACAGTTTCGGAACTCCCCTTTCGTTTTTATCGTTTGCAAAAGAATCTCACCGAATTCAGAGATCGTGAACTGATTAACAATTGGTGAGCCCCGCTTCAAATATTTGTATACTGACTCCAGTAGCGCGTTTTGGATGTGATTTTTCATGAACTAGTTTATTAACATCATTTTCTCCTCGTTCACAAATACAAAATTATTCTCCTTGAGGTTTTACTTCAAAAAGGCGGATGGAATCGAGGACATGATGAAATTGCGTAGAGAAGTGGTAGAATGGATTTTTGAAAGCAAATTTTACTGTAACTCAGTCAACTTTGAAGTCACCGCCGAAATGACCAAATCCTCCTTCACCTTATACTAGAAATCGGCCATCGCAGACTTGACTTGTATCGTTGACTTCGGAGGGGGTGCATGTTCAAAGAAAGCAGGGACAACCACTTACTTGCACAAAGCAGCATCCAAAATAAGCTAGAATTGCTTCAAAGCCAAGGTGTTAATATGCTCGGCCCTCTGCAACTGCTTTCGGCGCTCCTTCATCTCGGACGTCATCCCACGCAACTGAATAAACTCTAAACGCGTCTTGGTCTGCTTTTAACGCATTTTCTTCAATAAAAACTACAACTCGTCAAGGTGCGCCTACGTTTGTACAAGAGACATCACGTTGAACTCAAATTCACATACGTCTTCCTACACCAAAGACACTTTTTAATTTATTTTTAGCTCATCAAGCAACTGGTTAAAGATTTCAGGCTCAGCTTTAGGACTAGATTTGCAAGAAAACTTCTCTATGTGCTATTTAATGTAATCAGGATGTGTTTATTTGAATTATTCAACCGCGTCCAAATAAATTTGCTACTTTTCTAAGTTTTTATGTGTTTTCAACTCATATGGTATAGTTGAATCCCAATTTTATGGTTTTGAGGGACTAAAACTAGCTAAATTTTGTAACTTTTCAACTCTAACCGAGTTATTTAAGTATTTGCGAGGTGATGTTGTTGATACTGGCAATTGAATTCGCTCTTCATATTTTAGGCTTGGTTAAATCATTAATCGTGGTGTGGATAAAAATACAACATTATTTTGTAGTAAATAAAGGTAATATGTTAATATAACAATTTAGTGTATATAATAAGTGTGGATAATCCCGATCTTTGAATATACTATTAATAGTTTGTTTATTTGTATTTTACATTTGTAATTGAAATTTAATACATTTGTATTGAATATAGAATCGCATATACAAACTGATGATGAAATATGATTGTTGTATAACTGGTAACTTGTTATATAGTTATATATATTATATAACATTATTATTATAGAGGGGAAAATCCAAGGTCGCCACCTTATATCTGAAGGTGAAAATATAGCTAAACTTACTTTGAAAGAAGGAATCTTCCCGACAGATAAGAGGAATTTATTCTATAATATTTTTATATTACCACTCTACTCCAGTCCAAAATATTAAAATGCACTAAATTTAGTATCTTTTATACCGGCTGTAGTTGAAGAAATCGACTCTCATTAACATTCAGTGTATGATAATGTACCAACAACGTAAATATAAAGTGACAGCTGAATTATATATTTTCACATTATTCAAATACTCAAAGTTTATTATTGCTGACTGTGCTTCACTGAAATAATTTATTTCAATTATAAGGGCTTGAGTGAAAGGAGTATATGTTACTAATAATATATAGTTTTGAGATTCCAGCAGCTCTCGTTAAGTTGGTTAAAATACTAAAATGTAATTAACTTTGATTATTGCAGTTAAACCTTCTAGCCCGGAACACTTTTGATTATATAAATATGTTAAGTTATGTACTCCTAATTGTCACTTACATTCATTCTTGTTCGCTCTGATACTTTTCCCAAACTTTTGTATTTTTCCAAAAGTTGATTTTTGCAACTAAAAGTGAATTTATTGAGCTCCAGATGAATCAAATGGGGTTCATAGTTATATGATATAATAGTATAATAGTAATATATTGTTCTTTGTAAATTAGAATCATTTCGTGATTCAATAAAATATACAAATCTGGAATATCATAATTTCAATATTTTGGGAATCGTATCAGAGGCCACCAGTATAACTACCACTTATTGTTAGGGGTACATAAAGCAATATAATCACACAGTAAACGGAGTTCTGCCTAGACGGTTTAGTTGTGATAATTACGCTTTCACTAATTTTAGTATTTTGAGCACTATTATACAAGCTGGCTAGTTAACATTTAAATTTGGTATTAGTATTTAGTACTTATACTCATCCCTCCTTTAAGTCCGAAATTTAATATTTGAGTGATCTCCAATATATTGTAATTCAATTGACGTTAACGTAAATATGAAATAAATTTAAAATGCTATATTTCTTTAATTAGCACCATATAATACGTTTTAATTTCGCGGGAGTCCATGCCTTCAGATTTAGTCAGTTTAAATGATATAAATATGTAGTATTTTAAATATTTTTAAAGAGAAGTAGAGTGGTAATATAATATCAAAATAAAATATAAATGTTTTTATGTGCCAGCGTATTTCCCCCTATCAAATATAGACCATCTCTAATTTCACTTCGTATATATACCTGGCGACCTTGGATTTTCCCCTCTATATAACTCACTTAACTGTAACCTTATTTACTTGATTACTAGTATTAATATTTATTTATTGCGTTTGGATGAATTGTTGGATTGTTGCTGTTGAGTCATGTTATTTATTACCTTATCGGTACTAATAGTAAATTTCTATTTGTAACCCAAATTTTATTTTGTCATTACACATAAGTGATATTATACTATGTTTTAATACTTTACTAATTAACACAACCGTTGGAAAACCATTTTTTGATTGGGAAACCAACATGATTTGTAAAATTATATATTTGTAATTAGAAAAAGAGAGGCGATAAATATTAGAAACCAAACTGGCTTAATCAAAAGCATTCTATCAATTATTTCATCACATTATATTTTAACCACTTCAATTGAATGTCATTAGAATTTCATTAGAATAGAGTTATTAACAAGAGAATAATTTAAATGTATAACAAAGAATTTATTAAAATTATGTAAAATTAATCCATGTCAATATAATAGTAATACTAAAAACAAATTAGAGAGTATGATTATATAGATATATAAGATACTTAAATTAATTCAAGTAAATTCTTTTTAGATGTTTGTCTTTATATTAAACTTTAATCATGGCTTAATGCGTTTTTATGTGTTAGAAAATACCTTCGCTGCAAGAGATTTAATAGCGAGAAGAAGAGAATACAATACAATATTTTGAGCATTGAAACTGTTGTGAGCGATATTCTAGAATAAATTCAGTAATAAGACAAGAAAATAATTTTGGACATAATTGTATAACAACTATTACCACCTATCTATTACCTGATTCTTCTAAGTAACAATTAATAATATAGTAGTTTGAGAATTTATATTCATTGAAACTATTAGACAAATTTTAGGACCTTGATTTGTATTCTTTAGTATCTGTTTCCAGTTGCCACAATTTGATTTTTGACGAAATATCAACCAGAATTTGTAACTTAACTATTAACAACTGTTCTAGTACTATTAACAACTGATAGAACTATTTATTAACTAAACATGGTTCGACTATTTTATAAAATTTACGCGAGTTATCGATGTATAGCTGTTCCTTGAGTGCTATATCAGATTTAAAATATATAACTAGCTTATAGTATTTAAATTTAACTGAAAATTAAATCTCAGATATTTAACCGCTATAATTTTTAACTAACTTAAATGTATTAATTCTTAATACTAACAGAATCTAGAACATTTCAGCCTTTGCAGAATTTAGAGGAGCTCAGGCTTAGCCGAAACGAAATTATTGATGTTTAGGTGTTTAAATATTTTTCGAATCTAAAAAAGCTCTTCATAAACTAAAATTAAATCTATGACGTTTCCTCGCTTGCTCATTGTGTCAGTCTTCAAACAATAAAACTGTAGAACAATTGCATTCACCTTACTATGCAATTCTCAGGCGCAATTAAACTCTAAAACCAGTCATGAAGAGGTGGTAAAAATATTTTGGAATAGAGAATATTTATTTTGTCAACAAGGTATAACACATTTCAGCTTCAAACTATGAAAATCAAAATTATTTACTGAAAACGAGGACAATGAAATAAAATTTAGAACGGACGAGAACAAAAATAAATGAAATTGTTCGTGGTGCGGTTATTAGTTAATTATATATCACAAATCGAATCATTCAATTGTTTCAGTAAAAAGAATGATCGAAACACTATTTGTCATAATGTATTGATAAGGTTATTGATAAGGTGAATAATTTATTTATTTTTTGTTATTTAGAAGATTCAACTGTTTTTCTTCTAAATATATTCATTACAGTTTGCCAATCTCTTCTCAATTCCTTTTCAACACATTTTTACACATTTTTGAATATTTTTCGTATTGTTTATATAATCTGATATAAAATATAAAGCCTCCTAATATACCACAAACTCAGTCAACAAACCCTTTTGAGACCGCAAGTTCCATCGGAATTTCCGGGTCGAATTCTTTCATTTTATTTTTCTGAATTCCAGAAACTGCCAAAAACGAGTTCCGCACCGTTTCTTTCTGCAGCATGTCAATCCGTTGATTACCTCCTACTCCACAACATGAAATATAATGCTTTTTGGGTGTAGGAGGAGCCAGTATTGAGGTTTCGTTGTATATACCGTAAATATCAGCCGCGCGGCGGATTTCAAGGACGTCGAATTCGGGATAGGAATCTGCGGACTAAGTGAGCAAATCCAAAGCACTGAATTTACAGGCGTAATAAGAACCATACAAAAACTGAATACCAAACAGAGACTACGAAAATGAGCAATATTTTTGAGCCAATTTTAATAACCAGGTAGGACCAACCGCAAATGACATCTGAATGTTGTGCATAGAGCAAAAACTAAGTAAAAAATCCGATAAAGAATTGAATGTGAACGAATTGTTCAAATCAGATACTTTCAATTCACGCCTGAACCCTGAAGCTGAAATAGTTCGAGAAGCGAGCGGAGAACCAGAAGGTAGCGCATCTTCATTGATAATTGTGAACTACAGATTAAAATTACGGCAAAATGATAAAATCTCTCGGTCCTCGCCATTGTGATGCGAAAACACAAAATGAGTATCCGAATGCTACTTGGGCGACATATTTAACGTCAAAATATTATAAATATTTCTGAAATAACTAAATGGACAATGCACCAACACCAAATTTGTGAACTCATTAATAGCCGTTGATTCATTAATCGTAGCATATTGGTCTTAAATATTCAAATATCCGCGCTTAACAACGAACTTTTTAATATTGTACTGAACTTTGTCATTTTCAGAAAGCATAAGTGTATCAATGGCTTAAAAAGTAACTTCGTCTTGTGATTACTAAATAATATGGTGGCTAGTTATAAGCTTCTCCTATATAATTTCTATGATATCACCTAAACATTATTATTCTTTCTCAAGCTGTATTGTGTATTAAAATATCTAAGGACTCTCTGCTCGGTATAGTTTTGATTTAATAACTTTACCCAATTAATGCTCCCGAATTATACTAGTAAGATCCGTTTGTATTTAATCGGCAATATCACAACCACAACCCATTTTTTGAAATGGAATGAATAAATTTTAATAAAAATCAATTTCTAGTTCAAATCTGGTAAAAATGTATATGTATTGGAAAAATAGAAGTTAGTTTAATTGTATTTATTTTGTTTGCATATGCTATAATATCTCTCATAAACCCGATAAACTAGAGCCTATAACAACTACAATGCATATCATTGATCTTGCGTCAACTCTTGTCATTGAAATACCATCTGCTTGATCACAATTTGCCGAGCAAGCTACATGTAACCCGGCACCTGATTTTTACATGATCGACGCTGTGATCATATATTTAAATGGTTTCTTTTGTGACGCAAGTTTTCTCATTACATCCTCAACAATCATTTCTTACCATTTACTAACACGGTTTACATCATATTCATCTTATTATAGAATAGCCTCAACAATATCTTTTACTGTATTCGTTACTTCTTCTGGCGCAAACATAACATCAACCATTTTTAATTTTTGCGGTGGTATTTATTATTTTTATTATTATATTTAAATAAGATTGTAGTTGATTCCACTTCAGCCTCTAATGTCCTCATTTAACTTGTTTAGGATAACAGGAGATATTTTGCATGCTCTGTCAAATGCTCTGTTGATACACAAAATCTAAAAGAGTCACTCATGCTCGGGTATATCCCTTAAAACGCAGATGATGTACGCTTTTGTGTTTATGGCACGTTACGTTGACATATTCTGGAACTTCAGTTCCTGGTACAACTGGTTCTTCAAAATCTTTTATTTAGGTACCACCTTCTACACGATATATCTCATCGCCTTCAAATACCATGATTCTTACCAATAAGTGCTAGATAAACTTCCAGTTATTTACGTTATCGTCCCAAGTTTCGTAATTGGATTAATCGCTGCTAGACCATGGACAGCATTCGAAGTATTCTGGACTGGTTCACTTATTCTTGAAGCAGTAGCAATGCTCCCACAATTCTACATGCTCACACAATCAAAGAATATTGACAATTTCACCTCAGACTACGTTGCGGCACTTGGTGGCTACAGATTCTTCTACATCCTGAACTGGATATACAGATCCTTCAAGGGTTTCAATGTTGGCTGGATCAACTGGATGACCGGCATTATTTAGATATTTTTGTACGCTGAGTTCTTCTACTACTGGCTTAAATCGAAGGTTAACAACGAACAACTAAAGCTACCTAACTGAGAGGTATTTGTGTAAATATTTCATCTTTTTTAGTTCTGCTATTTCGCATTTATATATTTATGAGTTATTTATGCAAAGTAGGTTCTTCAAATGTCAAATCTGACATCGAATTCCTGATTTCTTATATTCCTATCTATTCATTTCGTACAGTTTACTGGATTATTGCCCAATTTAATACACATTTCACTCCAATTGATGTGTAAGTAATCATCTCAGTGGTTTGTGGCCGTGAGGGCCAACGACCTCGAATAAGTGTCCAAACTGCTCAAGAGGAACGCAAATTCAACCGACAGGCGCGAGTCATCACCAGAGAACCTCATTTTCAAGGGCTTTGGCGCGATTCACTACGCCTGCTTGCACGGCCACTTGGACATCGTTCAGTTATTAATTAAATATGAGCTCGGGCTGAGGACAAAGTAAACGGTCACGTTTTTTGCACCTGGGTTCTCGAACAATACCAAGTACAAGCTGGGAGAGAACTCATCCTGTTTGGACATAGCCCTGCTCTAAAAACAGCCCGAAATAATAAAAACGCTCATGGACAGCGTTCACAACGAACAGAATTTTGATTTATTGTTCGGGCAAACGAATACATTTAACCTGCCAACCATCGTCACGGCCGGATTGTGCTAGTACCAAGCTGCATACGATGTAATGAACAACATGAAGGTTATATAGGCTGAACTCGGACTGCTGACAGCTGGAGATGTTACACTAGCGACAAACAGCGCGTTCTTCGGGAGAATTGAGTGCGCAAAAATGCTCCAGAGGTGCGCAATGGACCAAAATCTACGATACTACGTTTTCGAGATGATGCTGCGCAAAGACGCATCTAAACGCACGGTTCTCGAAATATCAAAACTCGAAGTTGATCTTGTAAGATACAACACTACACAAAACGAAAGAGAAGAAGTACAAAAAATAATGGAAGAACTCACACGCGAAGCGTACACGTACGCACTCGGTAAATAAGACGAAAAATGGGAAAATATTCTGGCAGAATACAATTCTTAAAACCAAGACACCGTCGAAATTATTCCGGCAGTTCCAGAAATGGTGGTTGTGTGATAACTAACACATTATATTTAATTTTTCGAAAGAATGCCAAATAATAATTCGATAAGTCGAGCATATATACCAAATATAAATATATGCTAAAGTGAGTCTAATTTGCTCTTACTTATATGCACTTATAGAAAACTGGTTGGATATCTGTAAATGAGTGTGGGTCTCAATTCGAGCTTCTATTGCATATTGATTTTAGAAAATCACATTTATATCATACGAATAGCAAATAAATATTTTGTAGATTATATATTGTGATTTCACTTCCACAATGGTGGTTTATCAACATGATCGTGTCCGAAAACGTCACTTTAAGCCAGTACTATTAATATGACTGCAGCCGCTATACCCATGAATGATAGCACCAAGTCTAGCTAAAATTACTTGACATTCTTTTTGTATGTTTTGTCTTTTATTGATTTCAACCATACTGGAAGCACCTCAAGCGGCCTTTACATAAACCAAACAGGGTAAGCCAGCATTCCAAAGAGAAGAAGATACATCCAAGAAGAGAAAGTATTGATCCAACTGTGATTCGTTTCTATACTGTGCGTAAGGGCGGTTACATATGGGAAGTATCTTGGAGCAGCTTCTTTCAAAAATGGATGTTGTATTATGTAGATTGGCATCGCAAGCCTTGACATCTCATTCATTATTTTTTGCCAAAACTCATTGAATCTAGGAAATGGGACTAAATCGAACATCAAAAATACGCAAAATGGAATGTGAGCAAAATTTTTTGTGATTATTCTGCACATGAAGAGCCACAGGTATAAAAAGAAGATGGAAAGAATCCACCTTGCCGTCAAGATCTTTTTATCTTTTGAGTAAGCAAAATTTATGATTTTATGCCCCTTTTCTGTGTTACAAAATGCGAGGCGTAACAAATAGCAGGCTATTCCAAGGCAATAGTCTGGCATGTTGTTGCACCCTGGAGCCAGGAACTAAAGTAAGGCGGTTGCAATTACCATTAAAAGCAGATAGCTGGCTCCCCATTTTCCTTAATGCTTAAATAGTTTCTTATAAAAGTATCCAAGATAGAAGAAGCAGTAGAAAAAGAACTCTACGTTCACGAGTTGTTAGTTGAACCACCCGGACCTGGTGATATATTCCTACTCGGAAGGTCTCCATGGTAAGTAAACAGGGAGATACCAGACCAACCAGTACCTCTTGCAGTACCTCCAATTGTAGTAGAAATCCCTTCCATTTTCACCAAAAACGTAGTACAAAAACGGAGCGTACCCTAAACCGAAAACCAAAAGAATCGTGTGTCTAAAAGTACCTTTTTACATATTGGAACAAAATGGCTTTCGTGAAATCCTTGACAGAGTTTTTGTGCTTCTCGTACAGGCCTAGCGTGGAATGCATACTAAAAATGGCTGCGAACACGAAGAACACTCTCACGCATGATTTCCCGTTCGCTACAAAGGGATGCGGAATGAGAGCTGTCACAATGCTCTTTTCAACATAACTCAACGGGGTGATATGGTAGGAGATTACAATCACACTCATCAAGCATCTGTGGATATTTATCCAATAGGAAAGACGGGGGCTGATCACAGTGTACCGTTTGGCCTTCTTAATAGTTTACTCATGATGTGGTTTCTGCAACTGGTCTTATGTAAACGTGTTAGTAGAAACAGTAACAACAGAATCATTGGTTTAATTAGCTGCTGGAACCAGTTAAACATTTGTATTTGTAACACATTCGCTATCTTTTAGGGAGGTTTGTGTCATATAAAGTGGAGAATGGCAAAGTAATGTTGTTGCAAACCTAGAATTATAAAAATTATTGTAACTTAACTAATTATATGAACAAATTATAATGATTTATAATGTGCTAATACATGTGAATACATGTAGTAAAATTATTTAATAATAGAATTAAATAATGCTATCACTAATTTTCAAATTGTTGTATAATTTACGGTATATACATATAGTAATAACTCATATCTCTTTCATTATGTGAAATAAGTCTATATAACAAAAATAAATGTACATACAGTATTTAGTATCAAAGAAAAATGAAATTATTCTAAAGTCATTATTTTAATAAATGAATATAAAATGACTCACTTAACTGTAACCTTATCATCAGTACTAAGGCTCAATTCAATCATTCCATCTTCATCTCATTAATCATGACAATCCACAACTCCAAACTCAGTTACACATAACGTTACCTCAAAACTAATCTCAACATCATACCTCATCTTCTAGGATTGTCACTCTGAATAGCCTCCTCAGACAACCTAAGTTAGTTCGGCACTTGAACTAACATTGTTGACCTCGGAAGTTATCTTTGTAACTATCTATTTTAATAAATGAATATATAAGAATTATTTGAAGAATCCGCTTGAAGTATTAAAGTTGTTATCCGTTTGTGCTTTTATTTATTTTTCGATGAATTAATTGTAATTTTGAAAATGGATCAATTGTTGTACAATTATAGTTGTAAAATTTATAGTACAATTTAAGAATTTATAATTTCTACAAATTACTTTAGTTAGTTTCATAATGTTTAGTCTAGTACACCAATTATTATTTATGAATTTCAAATTAGTGTATTATTAATAAAAACCTATCAATAAAATTGTACATAGAGAGATCTACATAAAGTTATCTTCAATTACAATAATATTATTTATAACTCCGTTATTTAGTTGTGTTATTTCTGTGTTATTACTAACTTAGAATAAAATATCTCAAAAATTTCATTTCAGAACTTTCGGGAGGCTAATTTTGAAGCAGCCTGATAAATCTATTTGCATACTTTGTATTGGTGCTGGTTACTGTTTTCTTGCACTTGAGATTTGTTTCTTTTCTGCTTTAATGGGGCTTTCGCTTCTGTTTTCTTTGGGTGCATCAGCCAGTTTCGCATCCCGAACCCATTCTTTTAGGAACGGGATTTTGCATTCATCGCAGAAATCTGGAACGATTTTCAGTTGTAGAAACTGTTCTTTGACGTAAACGGGTGATTTTTGTACGGAGCACAGCAAGAGACAGAATTCATGGGCTACATGCTGTCCGCAGCAGTAGAACCTTTGTTTATTCTGTAATTAACTATTTTTTAGCTCCTCAACGCTGTATTTGACCTCATTCTATTGCTTGAGTTGTTCTTTGAGCACTTAGTAGTTGACCATAATGCCCTCAAACGCTTAGTCTTAGCTCACGAGATTACTCAGATTTATCTCTTTATTTAAGCACAGTGAGCACTTTTTAAGGTCCAAAGTGCTCGTTTTGAAACAGTTCGGAACGAGGAACCCGGGCATTTTCAGGATTATTTAACGCGCGTCCGCCCTCGGGTTGTCCAATTCGCTCAGTAAATTGTAGTCGGACTGCGTTATTTCCCTGTTCATAAGGTGTTAAATGATCGTTTAACGTTGAGTTGGCGCGTTTAGTTTTATTTTTGAGGGGATAATTAATCGGTTATTAATCAAAAATGAAGATTGTTTTAGTCCGAGGAAGCAAAATTAACAGAATTTCTTGTCCGGGTTGAATTTCTCGCGAATTGGTGCGGAATCAAGAGGCTGAGAGCAGCTGGAGCAGGCATTTTTCGGGGCTTCCGTGCACTTTCCAGATTCCCAGGGAGCACGGCAGTAGGGGCAGGTCTAATTGGAGTTGGACTCACGTGCGTGCTGTAAATACAGGTACAAGCAGTTATTGTGTACAGAATTACCGCACTTAGCGCAAAACTAGGTGTCCACGCAATCTCCAAATACATCCAAACACACCGGGCAGTACATATCATCCGTAATCTCGTTCTACCTCTTGCGCGGAGTATTCGGCTGAGACACCGAACGCTTCCGAGGAGGAGACTTAGGAGGACCTTTTAAGAGCTTCTCAATCTCAGCGTTCACTAAACCCATCTGAAATACAAGCGGGTTGTCTTACTACACCTTAAACCGCTTGAGAAGCACAAAAGCAATGTGAACACAATAATTCTCAGAAGTACACGAACACGTATGAAGCGAGCCCAAATTAACTTTGAACTTGTTTTTAATTTAGTCCTATATCACAAAACTTGTCGCGCCAGGTTACTGTATAATAAAAAATTATGTTGCGCCAGCCAGTTCTATAAGGCGAGTTTAGGCAGCAGTTGGTTTATTCTGATATTTTCGCGTCTTAGATGTGGAATTTTTAAAAATATACTTGAATTTTTAAACAGTACTATATTATTGTTTCCTTTTCATTTTTAGGTCATATTTTTAGGTCATTACTTATTTTAGGCTATGAAAAAATTATAGCTAATATGTAGCTTTGATATATAACGTTGTAAAAAGATTGGCTACCACTTCAAGGTAAATGGAAATAGCTAGATAATACTTAAAATACGCCAACCCCTACTCGCCTGCTTCTAAGACCGCGAAACTCTGCAGAGTTGCTGAATTGTTGAAAATATTTTAAATTATACAAATCTAAAATTATCACACCCATATTTTCTGAGATGACTTGATAAGTTTTAAAGAATCTGGTATTAAACTTAAATAATTAAAGTTATCGCTCAAAGCTCTATTGCTATTTCATTACGGTTTCATCAGATGCCACATATCTCCTAAATAGAAGTTCTAACTTAGAACTAAGTTTGTTAAATTAAATGAGAATTAAACCGCAGTTTGATAAAACGAGTATTTTAATATACCGGTTAAATTTAATAAATATATGCTGTCATGAAGATGTTGTGAGTTATTTATTAATTATCATATGGTCTAAATGTGAACATTTGTTTGTTCTGACGAAATTTGAGCAGATCCATATGAACAAACAAATAATAATTTAATGTTCTTGTGAATATGTTCTATACCATTAGTATTTTACTGGTATTTAATTCTGGTAAGCAGATATCTTCAGATGTACATTTTAGAATGTACACATTTTAAATATTACAAACGCACTTATTTATATTTGGCGTTAATCGAACATTTAAGATGAAGAACTAAATATTATTTTGCGTATGAATATCATATTGTATTACTTGGAATGCGTCAACGTTCCAGCGTAATTTTATGACAATTACAACAGCTTTGCGAATCGAAACACAAATACGCACTAATATTACAAACGCACTTTCGTGATATTGTGATATTGCTCCAACCGAAAACGTATGCGACCATTACGTGTCCCAGTAATTTGTGTACCTAAAAAACGCAATATTTTGATATTTTCTTTACTTGCATATAAAACTTATATAACTGTAACCATGTGTTATAAATTTTATTCTAAGATACAGAATCATTTGTTAATACAATGATTTGTTTACAGAGTACATTGTGAAATATTTAACACGCGATCTCTAAGCGAGCTCTATGGTACATAAAGATGCAACGTATATATTTGTGAATTACAAATTCTTTGAATCAAAATTAGGATACCGTATTATTATAAAAACGATATCTGTTTTCAAGTTTGTCGTTTGATTCTGCATTTTCACCACTTCTCATAAAATGAGTCAATTTGAACTCGAACTCGTGCGTTTATCGCTCGTCATTTAAATTAGCGAAATCAAGGCACAATTAGCTCAGAAATAACAGAGCCAAAACACATAGGTAGCACAAAAGGATCCGTGGGCCATTAAGCATTAACAAGAAAAGCGGTCGTAACCAAAAGTAATTCGGACACCAAGTCATCACAGGACCCGCTGGACTGCCTAAGAAGATTCATAGCTGTTGCAAATGGTGAGGAAGTATGGATTCGACAGTGTCGACTAGATGGAGGGACTTTTGACGGGAAGATCAAAGGTGCAAATATACTTCCGTCTTAGATACTTGAAAACATTTTATGAAGAAAATGTCGAATCTAAGCAGATTGAAAAAATGAACCCAGAGTGGTATTAGTACTTCGTTGAAAACGGCATGTGAGTAAATTGATCTATTATTACTGCAAATTTATAGATACCATAGCAATATTATTAAAAAATATTATTAAAATTTGTTGTAATGGTATACTGTGTTTCATGATTTTTATTTAAAACATAGAATTTATAACCAAATTGAAGCTTTTGTTATACTAAAATAATATCTCAATAATTTATCATTTATTGAACAGTTTAAACTTTAAACTTGGGGCTTAAGATAATATATATTTACAACAGATATTTTGGAGTCACTAAAAATTAACGTCAACATGCATTAAATATCAAAACTATAATTCAATTTAGTTTTACAAAACAATTAATCAGTTGCTATTAAAACGAAATTAGTAATTCTATTGAACGTTCCTATTATAATGATGCTTGATATGTTAATTATTGCTTGCGTTTTATATATCATTCTGTTTTTTGTGTTTAAGATTTACTACTTTTCAACAAAATCAATACAACACAACATTGTGATTATTATTTAATATATAATCAATATACATGAATTTGTGCCACTTCAACCTCTAATAATAGATTGAAGCATTGTAACTAGATGGATATAATAAAAAGGACCAAATTTTTCATCTACAAAATATATTTCCGAGTATGGGGATGATATTATTTTGCCCAGTCGTTTTATTGGCAATAAATGATATGTTCTAGCTATTTGTTAATAATTATGTTAGTTGACGTTAATAATGAAATAGATGCATCATATCATATATTTTAATATACTGCCTTTAGTGTATATTGTAACAAAAATATTTCCAAAATAAATCAGGATGCCATCATTAGTTATGATTTTACACTGTTCTGTTAAATATGAATATCTAACTTCTGTATATTAACGCAATAATGTATTTTTGATGTATCGATACACAATATACTCATGCATTAGCATTTACACTGCTAATACTAAACAACTGTATGTGAATGGACAATAACATGATGAGCCACCGTAGATTGTTTATACTGGGAAAAGAAAAATTGAGTAAGAAGTTCACTCATAAAGTTAAAAAATGTATCCTTAGGTACTCTTATAATTTTTGATAATTGCTATATTTACATAATTGAGCGATTTTGATGATTTTATCTGTCCCACTGGTTCCACTCCACCCTTACAATAATGTTTGTTGCCGTTTCACTCGCAAAGGAGTTCCACAGCCACTCCGTTCTCGAGATGCTCAAGCAAATTCCAGACCTCACCTGGACCCCAGAAATCCCAGCCAGATTCCACGGCCACACCGAGGAGCAAGTCAGAAGCTATTTCATGCCCTTCCTCTACAAATCCTCTGTTCCAAAGACCGCAATGGTCGGTGCCGCCCCAGCCTCTTTCAGCTGGTTACAAGAAAAGCCAGAGTGCATGATTGTTCGCAACCAAGCCAACTGCGGCTCATGCTGGGCCTTCTCTTCTGTCGGTCCATTCGCCGATAACAGATGCTTCAGCGGAAAAGACGCCAAGAGAGTTATCTACTCTGAACAATACATGGTCTCATGCGATACAGGCAGCGAAGGTTGCGATGGCACATACTACCTCACTGCTCCGCAAAACTTCCTTAAGAAGACTGGTGTCCCAACCGACAAGTGCGTTACCTACAAGTCTGGAAAGGACGGTGTTACCGGCAAGTGCCCAACCACCTGCGACGACAAGTCTCCACTCGCTCTCGTTAAGTCATCTGCTTTCGCCGACGTCTGCACCAGCGAAGAATCCCTCAAGGTCGCCCTCACCCAAGGTGCCGTCCAAACTGCTTTCACAGTTTACTCTGACTTCATGTACTACACCAAGGGTATCTACCAACACAAGTTTGGTTCCCAAGAAGGTGGCCACGCTGTTACCTTTGTTGGTTATGGTGAAGAAAACGGTGTTAAGTACTGGATCGTCCGTAACTCCTGGGACGTCACCTGGGGCGAAAAGGGTTATTTCAGAATCATCCGTGGTAAGAACGAATGCGGTATCGAAGATTCCTGCTTCCTTGCTTCTGCTTGAGTGATCCGTCATCATACTATTTATAGGAGCAATGATATTTTATGTTTCCATTTATTTTGGCGTTATTTTAGGTATCGTATTAATATTCAAAAATGTTATATGTTGTTGTTGATTTGTATGTGTTGGAAGTGTTAACATCATTTTAACAGAATTATAATATATAACGTTGTAAAAAGATTGGCTACCACTTCAAGGTAAATGGAAATAGCTAGATAATACTTAAAATACGCCAACCCCTACTCGCCTGCTTCTAAGACCGCGAAACTCTGCAGAGTTGCTGAATTGTTGAAAATATTTTAAATTATACAAATCTAAAATTATCACACCCATATTTTCTGAGATGACTTGATAAGTTTTAAAGAATCTGGTATTAAACTTAAATAATTAAAGTTATCGCTCAAAGCTCTATTGCTATTTCATTACGGTTTCATCAGATGCCACATATCTCCTAAATAGAAGTTCTAACTTAGAACTAAGTTTGTTAAATTAAATGAGAATTAAACCGCAGTTTGATAAAACGAGTATTTTAATATACCGGTTAAATTTAATAAATATATGCTGTCATGAAGATGTTGTGAGTTATTTATTAATTATCATATGGTCTAAATGTGAACATTTGTTTGTTCTGACGAAATTTGAGCAGATCCATATGAACAAACAAATAATAATTTAATGTTCTTGTGAATATGTTCTATACCATTAGTATTTTACTGGTATTTAATTCTGGTAAGCAGATATCTTCAGATGTACATTTTAGAATGTACACATTTTAAATATTACAAACGCACTTATTTATATTTGGCGTTAATCGAACATTTAAGATGAAGAACTAAATATTATTTTGCGTATGAATATCATATTGTATTACTTGGAATGCGTCAACGTTCCAGCGTAATTTTATGACAATTACAACAGCTTTGCGAATCGAAACACAAATACGCACTAATATTACAAACGCACTTTCGTGATATTGTGATATTGCTCCAACCGAAAACGTATGCGACCATTACGTGTCCCAGTAATTTGTGTACCTAAAAAACGCAATATTTTGATATTTTCTTTACTTGCATATAAAACTTATATAACTGTAACCATGTGTTATAAATTTTATTCTAAGATACAGAATCATTTGTTAATACAATGATTTGTTTACAGAGTACATTGTGAAATATTTAACACGTGATCTCTAAGCGAGCTCTATGGTACATAAAGATGCAACGTATATATTTGTGAATTACAGATTCTTTGAATCAAAATTAGGATACCGTATTATTATAAAAACGATATCTGTTTTCAAGTTTGTCGTTTGATTCTGCATTTTCACCACTTCTCATTAAATGAGTCAATTTGAACTCGAACTCGTGCGTTTATCGCTCGTCATTTAAATTAGCGAAATCAAGGCACAATTAGCTCAGAAATAACAGAGCCAAAACACATAGGTAGCACAAAAGGATCCGTGGGCCATTAAGCATTAACAAGAAAAGCGGTCGTAACCAAAAGTAATTCGGACACCAAGTCATCACAGGACCCGCTGGACTGCCTAAGAAGATTCATAGCTGTTGCAAATGGTGAGGAAGTATGGATTCGACAGTGTCGACTAGATGGAGGGACTTTTGACGGGAAGATCAAAGGTGCAAATATACTTCCGTCTTAGATACTTGAAAACATTTTATGAAGAAAATGTCGAATCTAAGCAGATTGAAAAAATGAACCCAGAGTGGTATTAGTACTTCGTTGAAAACGGCATGTGAGTAAATTGATCTATTATTACTGCAAATTTATAGATACCATAGCAATATTATTAAAAAATATTATTAAAATTTGTTGTAATGGTATACTGTGTTTCATGATTTTTATTTAAAACATAGAATTTACAACAAATTGAAGCTTTTGTTATACTAAAATAATATCTCAATAATTTATCATTTATTGAACAGTTTAAACTTTAAACAATTCGTGCTTTGATACGGCTACATGATTTGATTGGTTGAGATTTCGGAAGAAAAAATGAGATTATGATATTTTCGTTCTATGTAGTTATTCATGATCATAATATATGCTATATTGTAATCACAAATGAAAAAATTGCGCCCAAACCCGTCAGGTCCGTTCCTCCACCCCATATGAATAGAGAGTTCCAGTTTAACTCCAAAGCGAGATAGAGACACGCAAATTTGTATGATCGTTAGTCTAATTGATTAAAAACTATCTATAGCCCACGAATGCGATATCACAAGTTTGAAATAATTGATAGTTGAATAATTACATTTAAAATGCTGGAGTATCGCAGGGCTCTTGGGGTATTTAATCTTATTGAATAACTATATTCATAATTTATATTACAGAAAAAGTTGTAGTCTGCTTAAAGAGAAAATAAACAAATAATAATATTTTACGCAATAACAAAGTGGTGTGGACAATACTTCACATAATAAATACTTACTATTAAATATAGATAAAAAGCTATAAATATAGTTGGGTCAAATTAATAATATTTTCAAAGATTTGACCAAAGATTTTTGAAATTGATAATATTATAATATAATAATGACATATTAGTTTAATATATTCACTCCAATAAGTTAACATCACAAACAATTACTCATCGCAAATGAAATTTACATCTTTGAAAATATAAGATTTGTGATATATAATATGCATTATTGTAAAAATATGAATATAAATATATACAGATATATTTTTATTTATCAATATCATATAACTTATAAACATTTACAAATTATAGATTATCATTATCGCGGTGCAAAAATATCATAATATTTTATATAATAAATTGAAAGTTCTTAAGATATTGTGTTAAACGTATACTTATTTGAAGTGGGTGTAGATTACAAATATTGTTATTAACATCATAATATACTGGAATTATTTTTCAAGCATTTTTATAATTTAAATTTACAAAAATATATGTTCATTCACACTGTAATCAGCGATAAATGATGAAATAATTGACATAAAAAATGCTCGCAAAAATGTAAATAACTTTGAAAATAATGCTGGAGTACAGCAACGGACACAGCCCTGGCATACCAATATCGACTCTTAAACGTGGGTTAAATGACAGAAACTTCTGTAGTTGAAAGTGCAAAATGCTACAGAATCACTAAATCTAGGCACGAATTCTTTAAACTTGGGGCTTAAGATAATATATATTTACAACAGATATTTTGGAGTCACTAAAAATTAACGTCAACATGCATTAAATATCAAAACTATAATTCAATTTAGTTTTACAAAACAATTAATCAGTTGCTATTAAAACGAAATTAGTAATTCTATTGAACGTTCCTATTATAATGATGCTTGATATGTTAATTATTGCTTGCGTTTTATTTATCATTCTGTTTTTTGTGTTTAAGATTTACTACTTTTCAACAAAATCAATACAACACAACATTGTGATTATTATTTAATATATAATCAATATACATGAATTTGTGCCACTTCAACCTCTAATAATAGATTGAAGCATTGTAACTAGATGGATATAATAAAAAGGACCAAATTTTTCATCTACAAAATATATTTCCGAGTATGGGGATGATATTATTTTGCCCAGTCGTTTTATTGGCAATAAATGATATGTTCTAGCTATTTGTTAATAATTATGTTAGTTGACGTTAATAATGAAATAGATGCATCATATCATATATTTTAATATACTGCCTTTAGTGTATATTGTAACAAAAATATTTCCAAAATAAATCAGGATGCCATCATTAGTTATGATTTTACACTGTTCTGTTAAATATGAATATCTAACTTCTGTATATTAACGCAATAATGTATTTTTGATGTATCGATACACAATATACTCATGCATTAGCATTTACACTGCTAATACTAAACAACTGTATGTGAATGGACAATAACATGATGAGCCACCGTAGATTGTTTATACTGGGAAAAGAAAAATTGAGTAAGAAGTTCACTCATAAAGTAAAAAAATGTATCCTTAGGTACTCTTATAATTTTTGATAATTGCTATATTTACATAATTGAGCGATTTTGATGATTTTATCTGTCCCACTGGTTCCACTCCACCCTTACAATAATGTTTGTTGCCGTTTCACTCGCAAAGGAGTTCCACAGCCACTCCGTTCTCGAGATGCTCAAGCAAATTCCAGACCTCACCTGGACCCCAGAAATCCCAGCCAGATTCCACGGCCACACCGAGGAGCAAGTCAGAAGCTATTTCATGCCCTTCCTCTACAAATCCTCTGTTCCAAAGACCGCAATGGTCGGTGCCGCCCCAGCCTCTTTCAGCTGGTTACAAGAAAAGCCAGAGTGCATGATTGTTCGCAACCAAGCCAACTGCGGCTCATGCTGGGCCTTCTCTTCTGTCGGTCCATTCGCCGATAACAGATGCTTCAGCGGAAAAGACGCCAAGAGAGTTATCTACTCTGAACAATACATGGTCTCATGCGATACAGGCAGCGAAGGTTGCGATGGCACATACTACCTCACTGCTCCGCAAAACTTCCTTAAGAAGACTGGTGTCCCAACCGACAAGTGCGTTACCTACAAGTCTGGAAAGGACGGTGTTACCGGCAAGTGCCCAACCACCTGCGACGACAAGTCTCCACTCGCTCTCGTTAAGTCATCTGCTTTCGCCGACGTCTGCACCAGCGAAGAATCCCTCAAGGTCGCCCTCACCCAAGGTGCCGTCCAAACTGCTTTCACAGTTTACTCTGACTTCATGTACTACACCAAGGGTATCTACCAACACAAGTTTGGTTCCCAAGAAGGTGGCCACGCTGTTACCTTTGTTGGTTATGGTGAAGAAAACGGTGTTAAGTACTGGATCGTCCGTAACTCCTGGGACGTCACCTGGGGCGAAAAGGGTTATTTCAGAATCATCCGTGGTAAGAACGAATGCGGTATCGAAGATTCCTGCTTCCTTGCTTCTGCTTGAGTGATCCGTCATCATACTATTTATAGGAGCAATGATATTTTATGTTTCCATTTATTTTGGCGTTATTTTAGGTATCGTATTAATATTCAAAAATGTTATATGTTGTTGTTGATTTGTATGTGTTGGAAGTGTTAACATCATTTTAACAGAATTATAATATATAACGTTGTAAAAAGATTGGCTACCACTTCAAGGTAAATGGAAATAGCTAGATAATACTTAAAATACGCCAACCCCTACTCGCCTGCTTCTAAGACCGCGAAACTCTGCAGAGTTGCTGAATTATCAAAAGTATTTTGTTCAATAATATATCTAGATGATTGTAAATAACTAAAGAAGCTAAAATACATCATATATCATCAACTTCCTTTTATATTTTTATTCGAATTCATAATTGGTCTTTTAATTAGTCCCAACCCGTATTATTGCACTTTCAAACTAATGTGTACATTTGTTATTTTCGAATCAATATAATAGTTCATTCCTTTAAATTTAGGTGTTATAGGTAAATCAATTACATACTATTTAATAGATGGTGTTACTAACACATCAGACAGTACCACAACTATAAAACTATTTTTATTTTTATTAATTATTCAATTATTTTGCGTTTTAGTTGATGTATCAAAAGATAACTTATAAGCAAAGCCAATGACAAAAGATGAAAAGAAGTTATATGAAAAATAGCTAAAGAAATAGCTGTAAAGAGAATAAGAATAACGCAAGAAATTGGAAAAGCAACAACAAAAGAAAATCAAAGCCGAAGAAAAGCAACAGCAAAAACTTTTGAAACAGATACAACAAAAAGAAGAGAAAGCAAGACAAGAAGCAGAAGAGAAAGCGAGAAAGTAAGCAGAAGAGAAAGCGAGACAAGAAGCAGAAGAGAAAGCAAGACAAGAAGCAGAAGAGAAAGCGAGACAAGAAGCAGAAGAGAAAGCGAAACAAGAAGCAGAAGAGAAAGCAAGAAAGGAAGCAGAGGAGAAAGCGAGACAAGAAGCAGAAGAGAAAGCAAGAAAGGAAGCAGAAGAGAAAGCGAAACAAGAAGCAGAAGAGAAAGCGAAACAAGAAGCAGAAGAGAAAGCGAAACAAGAAGCAGAAGAGAAAGCGAGAAAGGAAGCAGAAGAGAAAGCGAGACAAGAAGCAGAAGAGAAAGAAAGACAAGAAGAAGAAGAGAAAGCGAGAAAGGAAGCAGAAGAAAAAGCCAGAAAGGAAGCAGAAGAAAAAGCAAGACAAGAAGCAGAAGAAAAAGCAAGACAAGAAGCCGAAGAGAAAGCGAGAAAGGAAGCAGAAGAGAAAGCAAGACAAGAAGCAGAAGAGAAAGCGAGACAAGAAGCAGAAGAGAAAGCCAGACAAGAAGCAGAAGAAAAAGCGAGAAAGGAAGCAGAAGAGAAAGCCAGACAAGAAGCAGAAGAAAAAGCAAGAAAGGAAGCAGAAGAGAAAGCGAGACAAGAAGCAGAAGAAAAAGCAAGACAAGAAGCAGAAGAAAAAGCAAGACAAGAAGCAGAAGAAAAAGCCAGACAAGAAGCAGAAGAGAAAGCAAGAAAGGAAGCAGAAGAGAAAGCGAGAAAGGAAGCAGAAGAGAAAGCCAGACAAGAAGCAGAAGAGAAAGCAAGACAAGAAGCAGAAGAGAAAGCCAGACAAGAAGCAGAAGAGAAAGCAAGAAAGGAAGCAGAAGAAAAAGCCAGACAAGAAGCAGAAGAGAAAGCCAGACAAGAAGCAGAAGAGAAAGCCAGAAAGGAAGCAGAAGAGAAAGCGAGAAAGGAAGCAGAAGAGAAAGCCAGACAAGAAGCAGAAGAGAAAGCAAGACAAGAAGCAGAAGAGAAAGCAAGACAAGAAGCAGAAGAGAAAGCGAGACAAGAAGCAGAAGAGAAAGCAAGAAAGGAAGCAGAAGAGAAAGCCAGACAAGAAGCAGAAGAGAAAGCGAGACAAGAAGCAGAAGAGAAAGCAAGAAAGGAAGCAGAAGAGAAAGCGAGAAAGGAAGCAGAAGAGAAAGCCAGACAAGAAGCAGAAGAGAAAGCGAGACAAGAAGCAGAAGAGAAAGCAAGAAAGGAAGCAGAAGAGAAAGCGAGACAAGAAGCAGAAGAGAAAGCCAGACAAGAAGCAGAAGAGAAAGCGAGAAAGGAAGCAGAAGAGAAAGCGAGACAAGAAGCAGAAGAGAAAGCGAGACAAGAAGCAGAAGAGAAAGCAAGAAAGGAAGCAGAAGAGAAAGCAAGAAAGGAAGCAGAAGAGAAAGCGAAACAAGAAGCAGAAGAGAAAGCGAAACAAGAAGCAGAAGAGAAAGAAAGACAAGAAGCAGAAGAGAAAGCGAGACAAGAAGCAGAAGAGAAAGCAAGAAAGGAAGCAGAAGAGAAAGCGAAACAAGAAGCAGAAGAGAAAGCGAGACAAGAAGCAGAAGAGAAAGCAAGAAAGGAAGCAGAAGAGAAAGCGAAACAAGAAGCAGAAGAGAAAGAAAGACAAGAAGCAGAAGAGAAAGCAAGAAAGGAAGCAGAAGAGAAAGCGAGACAAGAAGCAGAAGAGAAAGCGAGACAAGAAGCAGAAGAGAAAGCAAGAAAGGAAGCAGAAGAGAAAGCAAGAAAAGAAGCAGAAGAGAAAGCAAGAAAGGAAGCAGAAGAGAAAGCCAGACAAGAAGCAGAAGAGAAAGCGAGAAAGGAAGCAGAAGAGAAAGCCAGACAAGAAGCAGAAGAGAAAGCGAGACAAGAAGCAGAAGAGAAAGCGAGAAAGGAAGCAGAAGAAAAAGCAAGACAAGAAGCCGAAGAGAAAGCCAGACAAGAAGCAGAAGAGAAAGCAAGAAAGGAAGCAGAAGAGAAAGCAAGACAAGAAGCCGAAGAGAAAGCGAGACAAGAAGCAGAAGAGAAAGCAAGAAAGGAAGCAGAAGAGAAAGCGAGACAAGAAGCAGAAGAGAAAGCAAGAAAGGAAGCACAAGAGAAAGCGAAACAAGAAGCAGAAGAGAAAGCAAGACAAGAAGCAGAAGAGAAAGCGAGAAAGGAAGCAGAAGAGAAAGCGAAACAAGAAGCAAAAGAGAAAGCGAAACAAGAAGCAGAAGAGAAAATGAGACAAGAAGCAGAAGAGAAAGCGAGAAAGGAAGCAGAAGAGAAAGCAAGAAAGGAAGCAGAAGAGAAAGCGAAACAAGAAGCAGAAGAGAAAGACAAGAAGCAGAAGAGAAAGCAAGAAAGGAAGCAGAAGAGAAAGCGAAACAAGAAGCAGAAGAGAAAGCGAGACAAGAAGCAGAAGAGAAAGCAAGAAAGGAAGCAGAAGAGAAAGCGAGACAAGAAGCAGAAGAGAAAGCAAGACAAGAAGCAGAAGAGAAAGCAAGAAAAGAAGCAGAAGAGAAAGCGAAACAAGAAGCAGAAGAGAAAGCAAGAAAGGAAGCAGAAGAGAAAGCAAGACAAGAAGCAGAAGAGAAAGCAAGACAAGAAGCAGAAGAGAAAGCGAGAAAGGAAGCAGAAGAGAAAGCAAGAAAAGAAGCAGAAGAGAAAGCAAGACAAGAAGCAGAAGAGAAAGCGAAACAAGAAGCAGAAGAGAAAGCCAGACAAGAAGCAGAAGAGAAAGCGAGAAAAGAAGCAGAAGAGAAAGCCAGACAAGAAGCAGAAGAGAAAGCGAGACAAGAAGCAGAAGAGAAAGCAAGAAAGGAAGCAGAAGAGAAAGCAAGAAAGGAAGCAGAAGAGAAAGCCAGACAAGAAGCAGAAGAGAAAGCGAGACAAGAAGCAGAAGAGAAAGCGAAACAAGAAGCAGAAGAGAAAGAAAGACAAGAAGCAGAAGAGAAAGCGAGACAAGAAGCAGAAGAAAAAGAAAGACAAGAAGCAGAAGAGAAAGCGAGACAAGAAGCAGAAGAGAAAGCAAGACAAGAAGCAGAAGAGAAAGCAAGACAAGAAGCAGAAGAGAAAGCGAGACAAGAAGCAGAAGAGAAAGCAAGACAAGAAGCAGAAGAGAAAGCGAGACAAGAAGCAGAAGAGAAAGCAAAAACAAAAAACAACAAAACAAAAAAGCAAGACAAGAAGCAGAAGAGAAAGCAAGACAGGAAGCAGAAGAGAAAGCGAAACAAGAAGCAGAAGAGAAAGCAAGACAAGAAGCAGAAGAGAAAGCGAGAAAGGAAGCAGAAGAGAAAGCGAAACAAGAAGCAGAAGAGAAAGCGAGACAAGAAGCAGAAGAGAAAGCAAGACAAGAAGCAGAAGAGAAAGCGAGAAAGGAAGCAGAAGAGAAAGCGAAAGCAAATAATAACTTATTGGCCGACCTTGACTTTATGAATTTATTAGAGCTAAAACCTGAAATACAAAATCCTCATAATTTAAATCAACAAATTGGGGCTCCATAGCAGCAAATTAATTTTACCTAGCTACCCATCTAAAATCAAATTAAGCAAAGTGTTCTAAATATGAACACATTTCAACTACCAAAAGGCAATATTCAGCAGAAGCTTACGAATCACAGTCTTATTCAAAAGCAAATTCAGTCCCCGAATTCCTCGTTTAAAACAGAGCCGAAAATGAACAACAAATCTGTGAAACAGTTCAAAACTACTTTTGAAACAAGTTCGGACCTGGACAACGCAGAGGCCTCCGTTTCTTCCGCCCTCGACAAGTGATTAAACAGTGAAAAAATATTTTGTGGTTATTCTTTGGTCTTTAATACCTGAAATTTTAGAATAAAATAATATAGTCGAACCCAATAAGTTCATTAAATTCCAATGTATTCTGGACGACGGCTAATGCGCATACTAGGTCAATTTGTTCAATCGATTGAACTTCAATCAGTAACAATTACTAAACTACAGAAATATATTAATATTAAATAATTAAACACCCACACCATATATATGGAAGATAATAATATGGAAGTAAAACTCTATGACAAATAAATTATAAAACAATTAGCTAAGTAGCTGCACAGAAAAATAAAAATATGCAAAATATTAGACATATACGCAGATGATAATATATATTCTTTGCAGTTAATCGATTTACTTAGTATAAACTTAGGAATAGAAATAAAAGAAGTTGGACTGCATTGTTGTAATAAAATTTAAATTAATCACAAGCAAATATCAACAAAAATATAGAATTTGACTCTTAATAACAATTGTCTGGATAGTATTAATGGAATATAGAATATGAAACAATTAACAAGTTTAAGCATAAATTAATAATAGATTAAGGACTTCTAATATATAAATTTATTGAATAATCTTACTATTTTAAATTTATCAAACAATAATATGGGCTAAAAAGTACTATATTTAAAAGATTTAGAAAATCTTATTCATTTAAGTATAAATTCCAATTAGATTAGTGAAATTTCCACTATAACATTGCCGATTAACTTAAAGATATTATACTTGAGTTTTAATGATTACACATGTATTTAATCACTTATACATCTTGTTAACTTAATTGAATTAGATTTAAACAGCAATTAAATAACGGACATAACTAATATAGGATAACTTCGTAGTTTAACAAAGTTGAACCTGTCATTAAATCAAATATCAGATATTTATCCTCTTTATGGAAATAATAAATTAGTAGAATTAAATATTTCATATAACCACATAACTAGTTTAAACAATTATGATAAATTTTAACAAGGTTAGTAAATTTTGAATGATTTACAAGAGTTGATAATGAACTGTAATGAATTGGAACATATTACTGATATATAATATATGACCAATTTAACATATATTGATTTGGGTGATAATTGCATTGAGAACATAAATCCACTTAAAAATTTAACCAAGTTGAGTTTCGTGAACATATTTTCCAATAGAATTATTGATATATGGCCTCTTAAGAAACTTATTAACCTAGAAGTTTTATACGTTCATACAAATTACCTTTGTGAGGTAAATGTGTTTAAATATTTACATAGCCTTAAATCCCTATGCATGATCGATAATAATGTTATTGATGTTAAAGTTCTCGAAAATAATAATTTAAATGAACTATATCTTAAAAATAACTGCCTTAAGAGCACAAAATCTATTTTAAAATGTTATAAATATATTAAGTTGAAGAGATCTGGTGAATAGAGCGAGTAATTGCGGTAAAAGAAGCCTAATAAATAGTTTTATAAATTTGTTCGCCTCTAATAATCTATTTCACTTTCAAATGATTGCAACTAAAACCTTCAAGTTCATATTAAACAATTGAAAAACTGTTTAAAACTGTTTAAACAAAAAGTGAACGAACTCATAAAACATGACTTGACTCAGAACTAAATTTGCTTAACAAACCATGTTTGGCGTCTGTTCCAACAAATCCAGTGATAATTATTGATTTATGTGTGTATGTTATATTTTATTCTGTTCAGAGCTGCTTTGTAAACTGTTGATAAGGTTACAGTCATTATATTTAAATTAATTAGTGAAATAAAATGAATCGTCGATAAGATTCCCTTTTCAGTCTACTGCAGTTTCTGCACTTGTTATAAATATATTTAAAATCTGATTTGATACAAAAATGTACACACATTGAATTGTGTATCTTAATACATATATTGGAAATGCAATTATTGGAATAAATATATAAAATTTAGAAAATAAAGTATTTAATTATCTAATTATCATTATATAAAAAAAAGAGAGACTAAGATAATATTTTCGTTGTTTACATTTATTAGTAATTTAGTTAATATATTAACTTTAAAAGAATATTTCACTTCAACTGAAATGTTTGTATTAAATTTTGTTTTGTAAACAGCTCATGAAGAAGTTGTTTAAATTCTTGAAAATATTCCAGAAATTACATGGAAAGCAAAATTTTACGATTTAATAAATAACAGAACACATCTTAACTCTATTTATAAAACAAAATCAACTATAAACGACGTTATAAATTTGAAGAAAGAATTTTTAAAATATATACCTATTAATTCCAAGAAAGCTCCCGACTACTGGGATTGGATTGCTATGAATCCATAATGTAGTGATTATGTTCCTGATTTGGGATAATGTTAATATGGTGATGCATAAGTATCAGTCATGAACACCTTCAGTGATTTTCGCTGTTTTTAAGGAAAAGATCCGAATAGAGTTGAGTATTCACCTCAATACATGCTTAATTGCTATCAAAATGAATAAGATTGTTGTCAAACTGGAGGGTTTGGAGATACCTTAAAGACAAAGGCATCTTCTTGTATTTCATACTAATCTGGATTAACAGGAAAAAGCGGTAAATGTTCTGTTACTTGTGATGATGGATCTCCACTACCTGAATTAGTGTAGACAGAAGAACTTATAGATATTTGCACACCTTCTGATGGTGATGATGAGGAAGCAATAAAAGAAGCACTGATAAATGGTCCTATTTCTACAACAATATGGGTTTACGAAGATTTATAATATTATGAATCCGGAGTTTATCAGCACGTATACGGAAAGGATATCGGTTATAGTGCTTGCGAAATTGTTGGATATGGAGAAGAAAATAGAGTTAAGTTCTGGAAAGTTAAAAATATTTGGGGTAGGTAATGGGGAGAAAACGGATATTTTAAGATACTTAGAGGTTCATCTCAATACGGAGGAGAATGCGAGATTGAAATGTTTTGTTGTCAAGCTGTGATAAGTTAATAATTTTTAACACAAGAGATCGCTCGCGTTTTACAAAGCAACCTATGCTTATATTGAGGGAAAATAGCGAACAGGAGCTAATGTACTGTTGGCCCCAAAATTGATATAATTTTTCATCTCTATTATTTTCTCATATTTTGCTTTCATAATTTATCTCAATACAGATTTATTTAATCATCTTCTCTATAACATAAACGGTAAATAGTATTAATATCTTGTCTCTTTATATCATAGAGAATGATCAATAATAGCTGGTACAGTTATGGGAGGTGGAATTGCTTTTTCTTGTTTACTATGTGAGTAATTATATATTAAAATATTTTGCCACTTCTAATGCGGATGACAAATTCCAATAAATAATCTCAAGTTGGAGATTATTCATGAACTACTCATTAACACAAGAGGGCCAAAAATATGATTTCGATCGTATTAGACCATAATCGACTATTCAAAGTCGGTATTTAATATTCCAAAAAGGAAAAATAGAAATTACCACATGCAATAAAAGGACGGCAATGACAAAAATAAACGCGGTAGAAGATGTTTAGGGAAGGTCAACTAATTCACTTAACAAACTTAGGCAGTTCTGAAGCGTTTGTATTCTCTTCATTTCTGGGTCCAACGGATGAATTCATAAAATATTGTACCAATCTGAACTAGTTATATCACTTGTTTAAGATGTCCCTGTGTAATTTCTACGTTTTAGTCAACAAAACTAATTTATGAAAGATTTTATCTCGAAAATATATGGTAGTTAAGCCTGATTGGAGAAAAGAATAAGAGGATCCAATGATTGGTATACGGACGCAACATGTAATTTATAACTAGTAGCGCAAGCACTGGACCTGCAGAGGACCTCGGTGTTCATCTTCAACTGGGTCAATCTGAACGATTTTAGGTATTTCTTAATCACGAAAAACAATGGAGGACTTTTTCTTTCAATCTCAACCGGGAGCTCAAGATGAAGTATTGGTACTTCGCTTAATTAGAATTATAATTCAGGTAGTTACAGTCGCTTTCATTCTCAATATTCAAATAATGAATGCCTTTTTGTTTCTTGAAGAATGGAATCAAGTGGGTTAGTCGGGCCCAGCATTAAATAATATATTGATGCTACTCTAAACAACAGTTATTTTACTTATGATCTTCCACTTCCATTTCATAATGAGAAATCAATTTTCTTGATTGTTAAATTATACAACGTTAGGTAAAGTTGAAACTTATTATTGAAGTATATACAGAGTTATATACGTTAATTATTGTAGCACAGCTATCCAAGGCTCAACCAGGCCTTGATGTGATTGAAGCACTTTACAAATCAATAGTAAATAGAGTTAATGAGTGTATTGATGAGGAGGGAGAACACACTCATTATTGAGCCGGGCAGTGATATAAGTAAGATTCAAATAATAAACTTCATTCTTCTTCCTAATTCAAAAAAGCATTTCGAGGGCCCACCACTGTAGAAGAAATATAAAATTCAACCTTTTTTCACTGTATTTTTCAACAGTTGTTAAATTATAATATGATTATTAAGCTAAATGTATATTTGCAGACTTATATTACAATTATATATATTATACATATACGACCCCTGGTGTAAAATTGGTGTGTGAGTAATTTAGTTTGTTTTCATAAATATTATTAGTTGGAGTCTTTATAATATAAAACTCACTGATTATCCATATTCTCTTCCTTCTTCGCAAATTAACTTAATGAAGGGAGCTTGAAGATTGTTTGGCCTTCACCAAAATAATAATAAGTGCCACTCAAAAATAATTTCTATGTGAACGACAGTATTATATTTTAAGAATCTATGGTATTTGATATATACATTTTCAATTTTAACTTAAATCATCCACTGTGTTTTGGCTGTAAAGCAAATGGAACATTTATCTATATTACTTCCTACATATTTTATTAAACTAGCTCTTCATTAATTGTGAACATTAATCACACGAAAAATAAACCAAAATATTGTCAAATAAAAAGTAATGGTTGATTAGCTCTGAGTACCATTTGATTAAGGAAGTGAGTAATTTACAAAATAGCTATAACTATTGAATTTAAGAATTAAATATTCAACATTATTATTGGTTTAAATGAAGAAATATAACTCTTTCAATCGTCGATGAATCTTTGCATAACTATGTGCAAATGTTGATTGAATAATAGTATAGATTTTAGTAAATTATAGTAAAGTTTATAAAAATCAAAACCTCATAAATATTTTGAGAAATAGAAAACATAAAATATTATTAAGCTCAAAATTGTCATACTCATTAAAATACGAACGCTAAAGACACAAAGTTCATATTTTTACTTTTGAAGTGGATTAAAATATAAGTTGTTTAAAATGATGTGGAAAGTATAAAAATATTACATTTTTAATGTAAATCAATCTCTATAAATTTCCGCAATTTCCTTGCTATTTTTAAATGAATTTTATGCTGAAACATTTTTTCATTTTCCAAATTTGAGAGATTCGGAAGTAATGTAATATTTTATTTTTAGGGGAAATGATACTTTTGAATCACTCATATCACAACGGTCATATACATATAGTAGTTTGAAACAGAATAATTATTCTACAGTACTTATTACAATAGATTGAAAAAATATTATAATTGTTGAATTAAGGAATTCTGTTACACTGTATTAATACCTGACATTTATCCTTACTATAATTTATTTCATTTTCATTTTCCACTTCTAATTTTCAAAATGTAGGCGGAGATGTCGTGATATACAAATATCAATACATTGGTCAGTAATTGATTTTACTATTTAAAAACATTCATAGGTATTATAACTCAAACCGTTTTTGATTCTTCTGAACAAATTCATAAAATTCTGAATTAGCATTTCTAACTTTGTAGTATAGAAAGTGAACTGGCGTCTGATCGAAATCCGAAAATCAGAAGGAGAAGCAAGAGCATATTTCATGTTAAAGTTGACCACAAAAGTTTCAGAAACAATAAAAATGACTGGAAGTTGAATTTTACTCAACATATGAATCATCCACCCTAGTACGAGGCTTCAACTATATTACGTATTAAAGTTAAGTATACCATGAAAGAGCGAATTCCACTGAAGAAAAAATCCGAAGTTATCTTGGTCTTGGTTTTCGAACTTGACCTTGAGAAAGAAACCGGAGAAGAACTGAATATCTGGTCAAAAGCATAAATTATCAAGTACTGATTAAAAGAAGTATACTGGTAGAAAATAAAGCATGCTGCTGTAAATTAAGAACTCAACCAAGAAGGGAGTTACAAAATGGAGTAACATAAATTAATTCGGATAATTCCCTCAGTGGAATCTGGTCTAACTACAGAATTCAATTATAATATGAGCCTATATAACATTATTGAAGTAAGACCTGGATTTGCTACAAATTGTAATTTATTCCACACCAAGGTTTTGAACATTTTGTTGATTTCAGCTAAAGTTTAGTTTAAGCTGCAAAGTCAGTCGTTACAGTTTTAACTTTTTACATTGTCAAGAATAAGATGGCATAATATTATCTTTAAATATTAATTCTCAAGAATGACCAAAGTGAAGTTGAGGATGAGTCGAAACATTCTCTGACCAATATAGTGCATAAAGATTGTCTATAGTGTCAGCTAACATATATGAACATTTTGACTTGAATCATATTCAACTCGTAAACAGAGATCCGTAAATTATATTCATTGATGTGGTAGTAAATCAAGGTGCAAAACATGGTAGGTGAAATATATTTTAATACAAGTATAAAGCAAGTAATACTATATTTTTAAGCCAGTCTCACACCATCATTTTAAAATATTTTTTCAATCTATTGTAATAAGTACTGTAATAAGACCATGACAACCAATAAACAATATTATACAACAGAGAATACATTAATATGTGTTGATCACTGATAGCTATTGAAATAGCCATTCAATACTAATAATTTATAAATTAGTTAAATAAGAAACGACAAAATAAATTTTGAGTTTTCATATTATATATTTATAATTTACATGCAGATTAATAATGAACAATAATAATTGTTTGTTTTAAATATTTATTAAATCTCTGTTATGTTGAACTTATGCAAAAAATCAACCTCTTTATTGAGAATATGTAAAAGATATTTGTTAAATCAATTTCATTACGTGAAGTGGGATTAATACAAGTGCTGAATAGTTATAGCTTTCTACAAGGATCACGTACTACAGTAATAAAATTTTATTATTAATAGTAATTCACTCCTTAGTGTATTCAATTATTATGAACATTACAATATATCATCCTATCAAATCACTAAAACTAAAAATATTTATTAATTTTTGTAAAAATCATCTGTTACTAACTCTGCAGTTTTGAAATAAACTTTCTTAATTCCTTGGTTGTTACAGTTTCGTGTACATAGTATAAATCTAAATTACTAACACTGACAACACGAGTAATCTCAATAATTTTGAAATTAAGTGCATTCGGTGATTTTGTAATAATATATGATTTTGTTTGTGTAAAATATTTTTTTCTTCTACATTTTACTTTTTGAGTTTCCAAAAATATTTCTTTTATAAGATAAAGCTGATACTAAAAGTTAACACCAGACTCATGATTAGAAGTCTTTCTACTTTAACTTTTAATAGCATCAATTCAATTTATAATTTGGCAACTTTTCTGCGCATAAGTTTGTAAGTAGTTCCAGATATTTACTGATCATTAAAGATCAACCTAATTGGTGTAACATTCTTTTGACTCAAAGGTTATTCCACGTTTTTGAATAATAAATATCGCTTAAAAATTCATATATACATTGCTGTCATGACCCTGGTGACTCAATTTTTTATGCACAAAAATCTCACTAATAAAGTTTCAGTTAGTGAAGTGCATTTTCATCATTAGGAATTGGATTGCATTTTGCGCCAACATCTCATTAAACGTAATATATTATATATATAACAAAAACTCATTAACGTGCTCAGGGCGCGAGCAAGTTCTTGTTTTTAACTTAATATTTACATACTTAAATATTTAATATAATATTCTATATATCAAAATCAAATTTATCAATAAATCCTATCACTGAATCATGGAGTCCATCGCTCTGGTTGAATCTGGAATGCTTTCTTTAGGTTATTTTCTTTTTTCTTGGCACTAGATAATACCAAATCCGATGAGTGAGATTAAAATGCCTAGTCCAAGGCCACCAGCGGCGAATATGACTGCATATAAAAGTGCATCATTTCTATTGAATGCTTTCTGATTTTCAGGGAAATCACATACTGCTGGATATACACATGCTTCATTTCTGAATTTATAGCTGAATTATTTGTTGTTTCTTTGCAAATAATCAAAGAAACGATGATATTCAGCGAATTAGTGGTATAATCCATCATTAATATCTGGTCTCTCTTCACCTTCGAACACACATGTTGGGTAAATTCCTTTAAATTCTTATCCATAAGGTCCTAGAGAGTGATATCTGTACATAGTGCTTTCTGTAGCTAGCTCAGAGTGCAAATTAGTAGCTCTTAAGCTCCAGTGTTTTCTTAGAGGGATGCTAGTAGTTAAGTTTTTACCTAAATCCATAAGGTTTCTTCCGTTTCTAGAGCTTGGAAGCTTCTTTTGAGTTGCGTCTTCTGCGAAATCATAAAGTGTCCTGATCAGGTCGTGGTGATCTGTTGGTGCTTTGATTACTTTGTTTATCAGTGGCGCAAAATTGCTTTTTATTGTTGGATTATCGCCGAGATATGATATTACGGCCGAAGTTGCGAACAATTGATCGTTTGAGAACGGTTGGTGATTGCATGAATCGTCGTAGTGTACTGAATCAGGGTCTTTTGGATCAATGAAAACGTCTTTGAAGAGTGGTACTTCGCGTGCGCCGTGGTCTCCAACAATGACTAATATGGTGTTGTTGTTAGTGGTTTTTAAGTATTAAATAACGTCTCCGATGTAGTGGTCAGCGTATTTTGCGACTGTCATGTATTTGTCCGATTTTTCTTTCATTTTGTCGTTTCCCTCTACACCTTTCCCGAATTTGAACGGCTCATAGTACTTTAGCTCGTCCTGCCCGTTGAACGGCATGTGTGTTTCAACCGTAGCCCACACGCCCAGGACCGGCTTCCCCTTCTTTGCTGCCTCGTCAAAGTGGTATTTCAACTAGGCCGAGGTGATCCTATCCGGGGTCCAGGTCTTGAACTTTGAAGCGTCCACGTTGAGCTGAACGGCCTACTGATCAGTGGGGAAATATTAATAAACGTCGTCGAACCAGAGGGGAAATTCAGATAAACGCTCGGGGTCTTTCTTTTTTAGGGGGCGACCGCGCAGAAGCCAGTTGTGTTTCCCATCAAAGTTGAAATCCGAGGGGGAGACGTATAGTGTGTGATAATTCTGAGCGCGGAAGAAGGAAGGGAAGTCGTCCACGTCGTTGTAAATGCTCTGGACCATATTCAGCGAGTCGGAGTAGGGCAGCTCACCAGTGATTAAAGAATGCCAGCCGAAAACGGTTGGGAGGCCGGATGATGACAGAGATGCGAAGGAAACGGACTATTCTGAGAGAGCACGCAAATTTGGAAGGTAAGTCTCCTTGTACAAAGGGCCGGATACAACACTATCGGAGGATTTAGCTACCGCAGTATCAATCATGAGCGGAGACGGAGTGAAGGACTCTATAATCACCACCACAATGTTTGGAGGATCATAGGCTTACTATACTGGTTCAAGTAGATTCGGACAGTAGGATAAATTACCGTTGTACGCACAGACTGTTTTCTTGGGTGCGTAGACAGTCGGGTACTCGGGGACGCTTCTCTGATCAATCCAGTCATAACCAGTTTGGAGTGGGTTTTGAAGTCTGAAATTTGTAACTTGGTCTAAATAACGTTGGGTGGAGAACGAAGGCTTCAAATGCGATTTGTAAAAGTTCCAGTGAGCTGGTGCGCTCATTTTGTACTAATTCGTATCCGTGCACATGAAAACGGTAAAAAGAATGATCAACAAACCAGTGAATAACCCGGTCAAATAATACAGGATGTATTTGCTCTTCTTATGTTTGGAAATTACTCTCTTAGCTTTTGTGTTGTCTACAAGTAGAACGCTCAGTTCACGATCGTCTTATTGAGTTGAGTGAGATGTCTGAACACTAAAAGATGGCTCAGTTGGAAGTTAAATATGTTTTTTCTTTTTATTTAAGTCGTATATTTACTTTGAAATGCACAAAATTATGAAAATTATCGTTACACCACCACCGATGAAGATAACGGACCAATGACCTGGAGAACGCTGAATCAAACCACCAAACATGGCAGAGGCACCATCATCAGTTTGTTTCTTGCCGATAATTGTCATGATATCGTTATAAAATGAAGATAACTTAAACACATACGTGGAATAATAGTACTATGATGATTATTACAATGTTTCCTTGCTGTTTTCTTCATCAACCACAATTGTTATTAAGATAAAAATTTAATACACAGTGAAAGTCGAGAAAATAGGAACTTTTATGTAATTAGATTTAAACATCCGAGAAACAAAAATATCCATTAAACCTAAAGCTACCATATCTATAGAAATTAGAATCATGGATGGAATTACGAGCCAAGGGTTCGACGGAATTTGTGAAAATGACGAGGTTTCGTCTAAAAATTTCAAAAGAGTGAATATTATGCATGCAAATAACAATGCTACTGGAGTATATATGTATGGATTTATGAGTTTGTACATTAGTGAAGTGGTAAGTTAAACTGTTTATTTGGATTAATTTATATTTTGTGACGTTTCCAGTGATATTTAACGTGTTTTCAATCTCGTTTTACCTTTGAAAATTTTCGTTTCTTATTGAAAGCGTTTAAAATTTTGACATATGGTTAACATTTGCATATTATTTACCAAAACATGATTAGATCAGAATTGATTTGTAAATTAATACAAAATAATTTGATTTCAAAAGTAAAAGTTTAAACCGAGAACATTAATCGAATTACAATATATATAGATAATTACATTCGTCTTATTCTTAATAATATAAACCTCATCCTACTTCTTTTTCTTTTAAATGTACATTCCTCACTTGTAATTCAATCGTAATTTATTCTAATTTTCGTAATAATTTATCATTATATTTGTCACTAAACGTTCATCTTCGTCGTCATCGTGCTACTACATCACGCCAATATTCATTTAATGTACAATTTGCAATTTTACTACAGAAATCCGCATATAAGAGTCCTTTTTCATTTATAAAGGGGTCTGGCTTTATTTATAAGAGGTTGACCAATGATTTTCGGACTCCCTAAATAAATTAACACAGTCTTACTAAATACCCTCATAAATAGCCTATATTTATGCACATTTTTGCTATTTTCAACAATATTATGATACAAAAAGATAACTATAGTGAGGTTCGTCATTTATAAGAGAGTTAGGAGCTATTTTGGAGGGGGACTCTTATATGCGGATTTCTGTAGTACTACATAACCTCACTCAGAAGGGGGTCGCATTTTCGCTTATAAGGGGGTAGGTCAACTCGCTTACAAGGGGGTTAGACATGAAGGAACCCCCTTGTAAGTGAGTGCCAAATATCATGCGTTTTAGCCCTGTTTTTTGGCCATAAACCCTTCAAATACAACAATATTTTTGGATACATTTTGGATACATTTCACTTATAAGGGGGTTGAAAATGGCAACCCCCTTATAAGTGAAAAGGCTACCCCCTTGAGAGCGAGGTTATGTAGTAATCATGATAAATAAAATTCTGTATTGTTCAAAATATAAGACGCTATAATAAGTAAATTGTATATTCCACTTCAATTTATGGAAACTCTAAAATTATATTTATAGTATGCGAATCCATTTTCTGAAGTTTCAAAAACTGCAAAAATATGTAGAATAACTGTGTTGTCGAACATAGCCTGCTCCATACTTTATAATGATTAATAAAATTAAACATTAGACTAATTAGTAACAAATAAAAAATGGTTTAAATCTTCTGCATAGATTCCATTTATTTTGTTTTCAAACTACATTATAGCACTAATTATAAGTTAAACCCCTTTCTTTTGTGCATATAAACTTATATTTTCTTTTATTGTGTTCTAATTGTCCTAATATCTATCTCCTATTAATTTAGGGGTAATTGGTTAAACATTAATATTCGTTTTTATCGAGTATCGTCTTGATTATATAAGTTAAGAAAGTTTAAGATTCTTATCACTATTACTTATTGTTTAATCTATTTGTGTTACCATAGATTACGTATTTGGTATTGATCTTATTAAATTATTTTAGTCCAAAAGAAAGTTATCAAGTGATACAGCTATTTTCGATCCATTAACTAAAGACGAAAAGAAGTTATATGAAAAATAGCTAAAGAAATAGATGTAAAGAGAATAAGAATAACGCAAGAAATTGGAAAAGCAACAACAAAAGAAAATCAAAGCCGAAGAAAAGCAATAGCAAAAACTTTTGAAACAGATACAACAAAAAGAAAAAAAAGAAAGACAAGAAGCAGAAGAGAAAGCAAGACAAGAAGCAGAAGAGAAAGCAAGAAAGGAAGCAGAAGAGAAAGCGAAACAAGAAGCAGAAGAGAAAGCGAGACAAGAAGCAGAAGAAAAAGAAAGACAAGAAGCAGAAGAGAAAGCAAGAAAGGAAGCAGAAGATAAAGAAAGACAAGAAGCAGAAGAGAAAGCAAGAAAGGAAGCAGAAGAGAAAGCGAGACAAGAAGCAGAAGAGAAAGCAAGAAAGGAAGCAGAAGAGAAAGCGAGAAAGGAAGCAGAAGAGAAAGCCAGACAAGAAGCAGAAGAGAAAGCGAGAAAGGAAGCAGAAGAAAAAGCAAGACAAGAAGCAGAAGAGAAAGCAAGACAAGAAGCAGAAGAGAAAGCGAGACAAGAAGCAGAAGAGAAAGCCAGACAAGAAGCAGAAGAGAAAGCAAGACAAGAAGCAGAAGAGAAAGCGAGAAAAGAAGCCGAAGAGAAAGCAAGACAAGAAGCAGAAGAGAAAGCAAGACAAGAAGCAGAAGAGAAAGCAAGACAAGAAGCAGAAGAGAAAGCGAGAAAGGAAGCAGAAGAGAAAGCGAGACAAGAAGCAGAAGAGAAAGCGAAACAAGAAGCAGAAGAGAAAGCGAGACAAGAAGCAGAAGAAAAAGAAAGACAAGAAGCAGAGGAGAAAGCAAGAAAGGAAGCAGAAGAGAAAGAAAGACAAGAAGCAGAAGAGAAAGCGAGACAAGAAGCAGAAGAGAAAGCAAGAAAGGAAGCAGAAGATAAAGAAAGACAAGAAGCAGAGGAGAAAGCAAGAAAGGAAGCAGAAGATAAAGAAAGACAAGAAGCAGAAGAGAAAGCGAGACAAGAAGCAGAAGAGAAAGCAAGAAAGGAAGCAGAAGAGAAAGCGAGACAAGAAGCAGAAGAGAAAGCGAGACAAGAAGCAGAAGAAAAAGCAAGAAAGAAAGCAGAAGAGAAAGCAAGACAAGAAGTAGTTGCAAAATAAGTAATGAATCAAGTTGAAGATTACCTGTTTGAGCAAGTACCTTAAGCCCAGTAATCCGTTGAGAAGCCATAACCTAGTCCAGCTACTACCAACACGTCATTGCCTCCGTACCGCCCTTCAGCGATAACGGTTATGAAGCACATCCCGGATACTGATTCCTATTGCTCTTCTGAGGCAATTTCCGAGTCCACTAGCTTCAGGATGATAAAGAAAACGGCGTCCATGGTTCTCTGTGACGAGCTAAACAACATGATCCTGGACAATTCCGAAGACAACAACAACGAGTCTTTCACCTCCTCTCCGGTTCAGATAGTGTAAACTTTATCCTTTGAATCTGATTCGGCCGAGATTCGGGTACTAAATAAGCAACTGTAGACTCTACACTCAGTTCTGAATCAAAAATAAAAACTGGAGGGGCTTATATCCGAGGGAGAGAAGAAAACGGATAAACGGGTTAAAGAGCTGGTAAATAAAAACGCTAAATTCGGGGTCCTCCTGAACCACTTGACCGGAATCGTCAAAAACAAAAACGAAACGATAAATAAACTCAAAGAAGAAATTCAAGAATTAGAAAATGTGAAAGAGTGAGAATAGAAAAAATTAATTATTCTAATATTAATTATTCTATTATTCTAATAACTCATAACTGATGAAATATACGAATAATGAAATGATACTATATATTTTACAATATTATTTACCACTCATTATTAAATGACAAATAGTACGAATTGAAACATCTTGATATATATATATATATATGGGTCTTTACTGAGTGGGCATAAATGACGGGTTGAGCCCGTTTTGAAAGTGGAAACACTGGCGTGTGAGAGCCTTTGTTTTACTTTCAAAAGTCTCAATGAAGTCTGTTTGTGCCGTCTCGAGGAAGTGATATATATATATATATCACCGTAAATTACGTCTAAATCTGAAGCAAAATATTTTTGATTTTGTTAAAAACTGGCGTCTTTATTCGAAGTAATGTACTGTTTTAAGAATAGTTTAAGTAAAATAATACAAAGTTAGATATTTAAACATTATATATTCAACCCACTCCAAATACAATGGATTAATTTCTAAAGGCACTCCACTTTATAATAGAGCTTTTAAAATGTTTTATCAATAGTTAATGTGTCCATCTATGTATACCATGTTAAGTGGTATTGCTATAATGCAAACCTTAAAAAATATTTATTAGATATGGGCACAAAAAGATATGATATCTTTTATTTGCGGTAAAGTTCACGCTGAAATATTAGTTAACAAAATTAAATAAACATTTGAATAATACGACTAGGAAATGTTTGATATTTTAACACAATTTGAATTATAAGATTAAAAAGAACATCTAACCCAACAAAGCTATACAATTATGGATTATCCAGAATTATATTCGTTATAATTTATATTAATATATTGATAAACTAAAATTTACATATTAGTTTATTATTTCTAATTGCTAAAACCTATGTTTTGATGAAGTCTCACAAAGAATTTAACATCTGACCATTATTAATAGCTCATTGAAAACAATATATGGAATCCAACAGATGAAATAACTTTAATTTTTACATTTAAGTAATGATATCCCGCTAGAATTATAATAATTAAATAACTTGCAAAATTTAAATAATTTAATAATTAAAAAAGCTTAAATAAAAGGTGAACCAATTATTATAGAAATTTTATTATCAGTATAATATTTGAGATGGAAGTTAAATACGACAATTATAACAAATTATTTTACATACCTATATAATTAAATATTTAATTACAAACAAGTTTCTTATTTAGTTTACACGTTGTTAAAATAAATATATACATCATTAATATTTGAGTAACAATGCGAAACCTGAAATAATCGATACAATATTTGTTTTAATTATTACTAATATATCATATTGAATCAACATAACAGGTGAAGCAAGTCTATGATTTTCAATTTATGATTTATTTAATTTATTCTTCGGATTGATTTAAGAGTAGTGAATCACGTTAGATTATGCTATATAACTGGATAAGCTGACAAAGTTAACAGTTACCTCACATTTTATTCCCTAGTTGTATTGAATTCATTTATATAATATTGATGAAATTTATTATTACTTGTTCCAATTACTGGATTACCGCCTCATTTTATGCTTGAATCTTTCAGATAATTTTATTTGATTCCATACAGGAGGATGTTCCAGTTTCGCTTTCCATTCAAAGTTATAATTAACATAGTTGGTAGTTTCCTTAACTACCACAATAAAATTAAATTATCTTATTAATGATAACTCTAATATAATTTATACTCACTATAAGATAATTATGGACAATTTCAATTCTAACAGGATAAAATAAGTTTTTAAACATTAATGAAAACATTAAAAATTTCTTTAGAACTAATGAATATAGTTGTATGCGATATATTTACGACTATTTGGGTTTTGATTAATAACGATAGTCAAGATATCATAAAAGTTGACATTATTTGGTTGGAGTGGATTTAGTAAGAACGCATATTTATATGAGACTATTATAAATATAATAAAATTTCATTTAAAATGGTACCAAAATGCACATACTGTCATGTAATATTATAATTGAAATATGAAATGGAAAATATTTAATTTCATATGTTATACACAATATTATTAAATAATTCCACTTTATATTTAAACATGTAAATTTTCGAAGTAAGAAAATTAGTTCCATAATCTGACATAATACTTAATTTTGCATTTGATTAAGATAGGAAATTTATATAACAAGCAGGATTACCAAATAAATCATTTACTATTGCAATAAAAAAGAAAATGCTACCACTATACACATATGATGAAAAATCAAACAACAAAAAGATGTTAAACGTAGACTAGATTGTTAAATAATAATTAACTCTAGCAGAAATCAATAAATAACGATTTGGGCGCAGATAAATAAAATCAAATATAACAAAAAAAATATATGCACAACCAGCTGTCGCTCCTCTTCCGCTTATGAATATTATAACCCATAAAAAGTGATAGATTATAAAACATAATATTATACTACAAATCAATACATTATTTCTTCGCCTTCAATATATTCAACATCTCCTTCTGAATCAGTACCTTCAAACTATGCAAGTGTCATGTGAACAGACTTAACACGTTACTATTGTTGTGTTTGTTTAATATTACTTTTTGGTTAAACATTAACAGGATATTGCATAGATGTAACTGATTTCGATTTTTGTTGCGGCTAAGAATGATACATTTATACTTTTGGTTTGTAATACTGTTCCATTAAATCAACTTTTTAAACAAGTGGCCGTTGAGTGGGCTGCTTTTTTGCGATCATATACTTTTTAGGTTGTTAAATTTGTACTGGAATTGCTTCACCTATTTGTAATTGGACAGTTGTTATATATTATCGGTTGGTATTTCGTGTATGCACAGTCCGCAAATTCGGGAGCATTTAGAGGTGGTAAAAACATCTAATTTTGTCGAATAATGTAATATTCTAAATATTTTTGAATCTTAAATATTAATTCATAAATATTAAACCAATGGGTTATTCCCCCCCAACCTACATATATTCAATATTGCAGCAGTTTAGTCCACGTTTTTGAGTTAAATTCCCTTCACTACTTATTTACCTGTATATGTGCTATATTTTCAATTTCACACTTCAATTATAATGAAAGCGGAATCATTATAAATCATCAAGCAAACTAAAGCAGCATTTTAGAAACAAAATTCTTGAAAACTACTGACATAATACGCAATTTAAGTTGACTCATATGTATTATTATAGATTTAGTAATAAATGCTGGCAATTGATACTTATTAAAATTGTAAATTTCAAAGAAAAAGCTTATTTGACGCTGATATTTGCTAAAATATTGTCATTCAGGACATTTAAAGCTTATTAAAATCACAATCCGACCTTTCATAAGCCATTTACTGTAATACTCATCATTTTGAGATAAATAGTAACAATTGAGATGAAATATTTGCATATATCGTGTTAAAACTATATAAACTAGCGATAATGACAATTTTATATTTTAATATATTTTTAAATATCAATATATGTAGGTTGGGGGGAATAACCAACCAATGTATTAATATGTAATAACTTGAATAAATCACATAATTTAGATGGTACAATCTACCTATCTGCTCAATAAAATATAAGGAAGACAAGAAGGCGATAGCAGAACTTGGAAAATGCTAAACATAATTACGATACAATAATAATTCATTTATTCTATACAATATGTGCTGATTAGGTTAAGTAACATTTAAACATTTTATTTACAAATATTTTTTAAAGCGAAAAACGAGCTCACATGAACTTCTTGAGCGCTTCTTCAACGTCCTTCTTAGTGGCGAGGTTCTTAACTTTTTCGTCGATGTAGTTCTTGAGCTCTTATAAGAGTTCCTTATCAAGTTTTTATTTGCTTTCTTGTTTATTTTCCTTCTTTGGTTCTTCCTTCTCTTTCTTTTCTTCTTTTTCCTTTCTCTCTTTCTTATCCTTTTCATCTTCAATCCAGGACTTCTTGAGTTTTCCTGCAGTCCAGTCGTCAATAGATTTCTTCAGTTAATCTACAATGTTGGAGTCGTCAATCATGACCTTGGAGTACTTCTTGGACTTTTCGTTCTTGCCCTGATAGAAGACGAAGAATGGAACCTCGCCAACTGGCTGCTCGAACTGCTCAACGAATGTTCCCATATCATCGGCGTCAACATAAGCCAGAGTGTACTTCTGCAAGAACTGAGCGGACTCTTCACCCAATGAGAAAGCCTTATCAAGCTCCTCAAGGGCAACCTTCTACTCATGTTGCATGGATGATAGGCAGACCAAAATGAGCTGCTTTCCGGCACGGTTCACCATACCCTCGTAGTTCTGCTTTAAATTCGGGAAGAAATCAACCTTGTTGATCTCAATGAACATGGCGAGTGGACCCTTATTGAAATCCTTGGTCTCGAGCTCAATACCCTGGCGCACAGCGACTATTTTTTCCTCGTTGGAAACGATGAAGAAAAATTCTTGCTTGCCCTTGTAAGCAGTAAGCAAACCTTCGAACTTTTCAGTTGCAGAAGCATCACCGTAAACCAAGAAATAATTGGTCTTGGTAGCTTTAACTTCGGACTTGTCCTTGAGTGGTGTGAACATTGGTTGACGCATCTTCTGAGACCATTCCTTGATTGGTTCAGTATCTCTTTCACCATCATAGTCATAAGCGATGTTTGGACCAACCATCTTAACGCTTGGATAGCCTCTAACGCCATATTTGCCGCAGGTCTTGCTATCAGTAGTACAATCGACTTCAGCAACTGGTATATCTGAAATACCAGCCAACTTTTCCCACTTTGGAGCAAGCTCCTTGCAGTGACCGCACCATGGAGCAAACATCTTCAAAAGGGTGTATGGGTTAGCCTTCAAATGCTCTTCAAAAGTAGCATCTGTTAACTTCAATACCTCAGCGAATACTAATGCAAACATTAGAGGTGGAGATTGACGGAAATTGATGAAAATGAAGTGGGTCTATTTAATTGAATATATGACATTCTATCAATATGTCCCACTTCAAAGAAATATCAATAGTTTTCATAAAATTTGATGCAAAATTAAAAGTAAAAATATGTTAGTTTAAACAAATTTTTCACTGTATTTTCAAGAAGTCTTTGATATCTTTAACGACTTGGAGCCATTCTTTTAGTTCTTCTCTGAAGTGTGTTTTTAGGATATCTATTGATTTTCTGGTCATTTGTGTGGCGAGTACAGCGCCCACGTCGAATATACCGTCCTTTCCTACAGTATATTGTGTGGTGGTATCAATTCTGATAGCAACTTCTTCTCCAGCCTTGGCTTCCTTCTGGCTCACCTTATTTGATTCAATTCCGGCGATGGTGCCCAAGAAGTAACCACCTTGTTTACCGTTCACTAAAGCTACACGTTACCTCAACTACAAACTTCCCTTCACAATTTTTACACCGATGAGAACGGGTGATTTTGTGTGGAAAATAGCGATCGGCTTCATGATGCAGGGGATTACGATGTCCTCCTTGAGGCGTTCGCGCTCGGATTCGTGCCAGTTCTTTATGAACAGGGCGTATTCGTCGTACAAGTGGTAGATGATCTTGGCTGTGATGATGGTTACCTTGGCCTCCTTTGCCTTTTCATAAATTTCCTTGTCAATGTTCACGTCGAAAGCGAGTACGACAGCAGTTTCTGGGTGCCCTTTCTCGGCTTGGAGAGCGATTTCCTGAATGGTCTGCTTGGTTATTGGACCGATTTGGATCAAGGATACGTTAACTGGATCTCTCTGTACTTTAGTGTTTTCAGAGCGTAAATATCCAACGAGGGCTTCGAGCGCACCGAGTGAGTTACCGTGAACGGCTACACCGATGTCTGAGTTGGCCTTGACTATTCCCTGCTTGAGCTCGTCCATGACAGCGTCTTTAAGCATTTCTTCTTCTTCTGAGTCTTCGTCCTCGCATACGTACACTGTTGAGCCAGCAACTGCGTCTTCGAACCCTTCACCTGCTAATTTGCAACCAATGGCAGCTTGCACTATCTCGTGTCTTTCGTAGTCGTAGGCTGAGATTTCTCTCATTTCCTTTGCTTCCTTTGGGGTGAGGATGTTTCTGATGGTGGTCACAATAGGTCCTTTTTAACCGGCGATGACTATCTTCTGATTTCTTTTCAAGTACCCGTTCACAAGAATGCAGTCCAAAGTGTAACCGAAACCTTCCGTTTTCTTCACCTCCAAAACGGTGCACTGAGTTTCATCGGAATATGTTAAACGGTCTCTCATCAGCTGTTAGCTGAATTGGATTAAAATGGCAAGTAAATCGCACAGACCTTCGCCTGTTACGGCGCTTGTTGGAACGATTGGAACTACCTGGTTAATGTCGGAGACCTTCCACCAGAAATCGGTGAAGAAACCCTGCTCACCGAGTTAGTTTTTAACCTGGTTATATTTTAGGTCGAAGTCGTTCTGAGTACCAGATGATTGTGTTTCAATGGAGGCCTTTGAGTCTCTGTCGGCAACAGCCTTCCAGTTGTACAAACGATCCACTTTGTTCAAGGCAACGATGAAAGGAGCCTTTCTAGCCTTCAGAATATTTATGGACTCGATTGTTTGTGGTTCCAAACCGTGCATGATATCAACGACCAAAATGGTGAGATCGGCCAAAGAAGAACCACGAGAACGGAGATTTGAGAAGGACTCGTGACCCGGAGTATCAACGATCAAAAGACCTGGGACCTCAAACTTGAGCTTGTGTGGGAAGCTAGTGGTTTTATCCTTAATGAATTACTGTGAGATGAAGCTAGCGCCGATTTGCTGAGTGATACCACCCTCTTCACGCTACTAAACAGTTGAGGAACGGATTTTATCCAAGATTGAGGTTTTACCAGTGTCAACGTGGCCGAGAACACATATAATTGGTGAACGGAGAGATTCGCCGTCAACCATATCCTTAGAAGATTTTTTCTTGTCTTTTTCTTTTTTATCCTTATCCTCTTTCTTGTCCTTGGCAGTTTTAACTGCGCCGTCGTCGCCGAATACGTCTAAATCATCATCGTCTTCGCCACCCCATGAGTTTTCCTTTTCCTTTTATTTCTATTCTTCTTCTGCTTCCTTTTGTTGTTGAGCAATTTGCTTCAAACGATCACGCTCCTTTTTTTCGGCAGCACGCTTCTCATTCTGTTCAGCAGTTAACAAGAAAAGTAATTCATCGATTTATGCATCTTTGTCTTCAGCATTCCCGTCCATAATGGCTGCAACACCGAGCTTATCTCTCTTCTTTTGTTCCTTCTATTGTTTTTTCATTTCTTTTTATTCAAGACGTTCCAATTCAAGAAGCTCTTGCATTTCAGCTTCTTAAGCTAGTCTTTCTTCTTCCTCACGCTTAAGACGTTCCTCTTCTTCCTTTTTTCGTTTTTCAGCGGCTACTTTATTTTTAATATCTTGAGTCGAAGCCACAGCTTTCTTGACAGGTACTATTTTAGCTATTTTAGGTGCTTCCTTAGGTTTGGCTGCATTTTCCTTCATTTTTTACTCACGCTCCTACTCACGCTGTAATTCAGCTTAACTCATTTTCTTTGGAGCTTGATTCTTGGGAGCTTTATTTTATGTCTTCGGACCAACGTTAGTTGTCTTCATTTAAAATGTAAATGAAAGAAGTGGAAATATATTAATAATTATTCATTATGCGAATAAACATAATATGACGTTATTAACTTTTTATTAAGCTTTGAAAATCTTTGAAAGCTATTGGAATTATATACACTTATGATTCCTTACTATAATAAGATGATGACATATAATGCAATCTCTTTTCAGTGGATGTATATTTACTGATGTATATATTACTTAATTATTGAATTGCAGAAATAAGATCTACAGTGTTCTCATTCTTTTTTGGTTTTATTTTTGATATATTCTTTTCCTTTGTTTATCAGCTCCGGTCCATTTGCTTTTACATCTTCGGCATATTTTTTGGCTATCATGAACCCACTTAATACAAAGTAGCTCAATTTCTCTTAACTTATTGTCTAATCAACAACGAAAGCTCCTATTTTGCCTATCATCTAACCAAGAGTAGCTTGAAAGAAGCGCAGCATGACATCCTTAGCTGATATATTCTTCTTGTATACGAAGCTAAGCACCGTATAACAAATTGCATTAACTAGACCACTTTCCCACGGAAATAGGTATAATCTATTCAAAATAAACATTACAGTTTGCTCAGAGAAGAAAATAGAAAACGTGAGCGCTGTTTGATACAATGGACTACACGGATTCTTTAAAAATGACATGCCAAGCAGTAATCCAAATAAAATTGTGTAATATACGGCTTCATTCGTGTTATAAGCTCCAGAAAGAAGAGACTGCATATCAGATTGTGAGGGCTATCCCTTCAGAAGAGCGAAGCATAAAATGGATGCAATGCCCTAGACACTAAAAAGACGTGTAGTTTAAGAAGCAGTCTATCCAAAAACGGTCTGGAAATAGCTCAGAAGAGATGAAGTCTCCATTTCTGAAAAATGAAGTAAAATGGAGTGGATAAATTATAGATAATAAAACATAAATTTAATAAATTGGTAAACAATGACGTAATTGATCGTCATTTACATTTAAGATTCAAAATCCTAAAACTATCATTAATAACATGACTCACTCAACAGCAACAATCCAACAATACATCTAAACGCAATCAATAAATATACTTGTTATTTTACCATATCCAAGTAAAAATAATATATATTTTAATAATTCTTGTGGTTAGTGAATTTCCAGATTATTAACTGATTTTCACAGAGTAAAAAACCCTTGGTATGAAATGAAAAGATTTGAAACTTTTAATATCATTTTCCTGAATTTGGTAATTTTTGTGGAAGTGTCGACACTAAGCACCACACCACCAACGTAAAAACATAATGGCGACTGCTAATGAGTGCATTTATAAAACATTTACTGAAATATTTTCGTAGAACATAGGAGTAAATATTTCAGTAAATAACTACCTACCTACCCTACCTACCTATTCATTAACTTGATAAACGAAGTGGAGTGAACAATGAAAAGATGTTAAAACATGTATTATTTGTTATTATGTAACATCTAAACTTTGAGTTAAATCTTTTTTGCCATTTTGAGTGAAATAAAATATTTTAATTCCTCAGAAGTTGTCACTTGAACCAGTAGAAGGCATGGAAATTGTACAATAAGATGCATAAGCCAACATAGTTTCAATGTTGGAAAATAAGTAGTCCTAAATGGATGAAAAATTGATCTTTCTGCTTGTCTTGGTCATATTGTTTTTATCAGGCTCCAAGGCGACTACACATACCAAAATTGAGGGACCTTAAACTTGGATGCAGCATACTAAAGAACTACACTATTATATAGAAGCACAGGAGCAAAATTGACTATTCGGATTATGAAAAAGAAAAACTAACGATGATTAATTAAGTTTTCAACTAAAGAGATAGAAAGTATTTCAAAGGTTCAGTCTATAAATTAGTTACTTAGTTAATTAGTTTTAGAAAAAGATATATAATTAACACATTAGAAGTTCTAAATCGAAAAGTTTAGTTTTTGTTTAATTAGTAAATTGATTGTTATTCAAGATTCATAGAGAATATTGTTGTGTTGTTTGATATGAACCAGTCAACTTGTTAGTGAATTAATTGAAATTTCAACGAAAACCGAACTATATAATTGGTTTTTGTTTTTGATATACTATTTAAATCTTTGTAATAAAATGACTCACTTAACTGTAACCTTATCATCAGTACTAAGGCTCAATTCAATCATTCCATTTTCATCTCATATATCATGACAATCCACTAGGGTTGTTATTTATACGGAATATACGGGAAAAATCGCTTTTCCGTATGAAAATGATACGGAATAATACGCAGACATACCGTATAAAATAGTATTTCCCGTATAAATTGTTGTGAAATAGATCATTTTTCAAAAAAGTATTAAATTATTTTATCCTAGTATATGTTATAATAATTATATTTACAACATATTACATACACTTATATATGTTTTCCGCTCCACAATACATTATAAATCGCTTAAAACCTAAATACAAATAATTATTTCTAATACACATGGACTAAACTCTGGAGTCCTAAATTTGAGCATTAATATTAGCATATTATTTAATTGGTCTAGTTTTAATTTCATTTTATAGTGTAATATGACGATATTTAAGATAATTTTAATTGATGTTTACTATATTTTTATTCAATTTTTACTACCAAAATCTAAAATATAATACTATATTCACTGAATAGAATTAAATAAATGAAATAACAATACTTTAAAATTATTGCAAGGTAAAATTAAGGCATGATTTAAACATATACTCGTTACTAATGGATGTTAGGAATACATTACTTCATGAAATAATATTTTAATTATCGGGATGGCGATCAAAAGTCAGTCACATCGTGAAAAATATTTTGTTGTATTTTGCTTATTTATTACTTCTTTAATCATATTCCTTTATTTAAAAAATTCTCCATACGAAAATACCACTTCCGGGACCGCCCGAAACTGAACCACCCCAAAACTAATTTTTAAGATATTTCCTCCAGTTTTGAAGCTAGAACGATTCCACTGTTATGGCTGTGTATATTGATTAGTAAGTGTTCTACCCTGAGTGATTCGTCAAATTGGAATTTACTTTTATAACATGGACAGCTACTCATGAAAAATTGAAAGAGCAAACTTATATTGATTCTGCAGCAATTTAAATTAAATAGAACGAATAGTAAAATGGTAATTAAATTAAAGAGTTCTCTGCGAAAGACACGATGTAATTTTAAAAGAGTTACAAAATTTGCAATTTTGCATTTGAGATTGAAAAATACTTGCCTTTATGTTAGATACTAGTAATTCATAACATACTACAATTTACATTATTTAGTGTTCTTGATCATTTTAGTGTAATTACATTTCAAATCTGTATATTATTAAGCATATAAATACAAATAATGCAACTTTTAAAATATATTATTCACTCCAAATATGCTGGTTGAATAAAAATTGATATTTAGAACACACTTCTTTTACAGCCCGAGTGATAATCACTTTTGATAAAAACTACTTCATCAAAAACGAAAATATTTAGTCCAAGCCAATAAATATTCTAGTATTTCCAAAATAAATATTTTTTGGCAGAAAAATAATATTGAATATCAACTAGGTAAGAATTTAATAAAAGTTTAAAAAAACACTTGATTATTTGTATTTTAAACATCTATTATATGCATATTCATAGATTCAATATGTACAATATAGAAGTCATAAAAAGAGTTAAAACTAAAATGGCTTGTTTTGATGTAAATTAAAGTTATTTTTAGAATAATATCAGAAATCTTATAATATTTAAATATAATTATATAGTGTCCACTCCAGTATCAAAATGAACAAAAAAGTTAACTCAAAATCTAAAGGACTAAAATAAAAATTTAAATTGGGGGCAATTCGCGGCATAAGTAACGCATCTCAAAATTGTTTCAATGAACAAAAGTCTCTGCATGTATGCCAAGGTAACTTGAAGGCCACCCAGATTTTTAATTGCAGTTAAGAATCTATTATTGTCTTTTGTCTTACAAAAACATTTTATTATCAATTATAACCTTATTATTACTGTATTTGATATTTTTAAGAATTTTTTGATCTAATTTAAAGCTAAATACTCTTATTTTCAGTCATTTACGTATAAATTCTGAATATGCATGAAATTTAGTCGTTAATAATTCAAACCCAAGCGTTTTAAAAAGAATCGTATTTTGAGGAATATTTTAAGTCATTATATTAAAGTGTAGTTTTATAGTATTATGTTTTAATAGTAATAATGATAAAATGTAACATTTCCACTCACTTTTATGACAAAATAGTGTAATATATACTGGAAAAATCGCTATTCCGTATATAGCATCCGTACGTATGATTTTTGTTTTACCGTATCTTTCCGTATAAATAACAACCCTACAATCCACAAATAAATCTTTGTAATAACAGAAATAATTTGGAATTACAATTATTTAAGCCAATAAAGTTATTCATCCTATGATACTAAGATACTGTGTAAGAATTATTTAGAGGAATGAGAAATATGATTTACAAAATTATTGAATACTTTTCTCAATTTATCAATTCAGCCGTAATACCAATTATTATTAATTTCAATGTTTTTGTTTAAATGTTTTTAAAAAACAAATACAAATACCAGTAGTCTATTTACCCCTTTAACAGCATTATCTTTAATATATTGATTATTATAATTTCACTCCAAATGCCAAATACTCTAAAGAACATGTTCAAGAAATAAATTTAACCAAGAATTATCTTGTAGCCTCCAGTGCAAATTCTCAAACGGAACCAAACTAGTTCCAAAACGTCCTTGCAAATGTGCGTTCAACAACCGGATTTATACGAGATCGAGACAAAACTACAGGAATCATAACAGTTCCAAATGGTTAGAAACGAACTGGAAGCAACTGTTGAGCTCGAAATGGTTATGAATGAGTTGATAGAAGGGGATAACAGCTACTTCATACTGCAAATCAAGGGACAGAGCAAAATAGTAAAGTAGATGATGCACAGGTGCTAACAACTTGAAGAATGCACTGATTCTCTTATGAACAACGTGAGTTAGCTAATGGAGAGGGTGAAAGCGATACACGTTTGAAGGCCGGCACTTCCAATCTACTTTGTTAATAATATGATGACAATAAGTGATATTTATATAATGTACTAATATGTATATAATATTACATTCAAATAGCAATAATTGGATGCCTAAATATTAATATTACTTCAAAGTTGATGCAGAAAGAACAGAATATATTTAGTAATATTTAATACCTTGGAATTGAAATGGAAATATTCGATAAAAATACTCCACTTAATAACCGTCTTCACAAACTATGTGAAAAAGAAGTAAATGATATTTCTTCTTTAAACTTTGACAATAGCATATTTAGCGCTCTGTTTTTAGATGTATGTTTGTACAAGAAATTTAACTAATCTGTATTGGCGATTTAAAGTGTAAAAAAATAATCCAGTTCGTATCAATACAAAAATTACTGTAGCGTGAAGAAGACATAACAAATAAATACGAAGCTTTAAGTTAGGAAACTATAAAGCTTGATATCGAACACAAGATCCAGTTAAGAGATCAGATGATTAAAATTTAGTAAGAATATATACAACAAAAATAATTAGACAACCTACAATACAAACACAGACTCCTGATTACGCAACTGCCCCAGATCCGCAAATGAGTTGACAGCTTCCACTTGTATTAGAACAGAAGATATAGAAACATTTACTAACTAAATATCTGATTGATATTGTTACAAAGTAGATTACTGAGACGAAACAGTAGATTGCAGAGAATTGATCTGACTCTGCTGGTTTGTGCTGTTCAAAACCGAAGTTGACGAAAAGGAAGAAAACTAGCCTTGAAGTATAGAAAATGCACTTTACAAAGTGGAATCAGCCTGAGCCAATTGAATTATTTGCTACTGAACAGATGCGTTCAAATCCGAGATGTTCTGCGCCAGATATTGCTCCAAGCTGGTTAGCTGGGTCTGCTACAAATTGTACTGGTTAGTAGTCTGGGAGGCAAGACTCGCTACTCTCGCGTCGGTCTAGCTCGCGTACGTATTGATATTCTGAATCTGAGTGTTAAGCGAAGAATTCGAAAATGCAAGATCTGATCTCAGTAATAGCTAACTGCTCTGAAGCAACTGCACCTCCGTTACATTCCACTTATACACAACATATTTAGACGTGTTATAGATATATTGGGTTAAAACTTGCTTATTGCATTGAAAACGTGCTGTTTAAAAGAGTTAACTCTTTTGAATCTTGATAGCAGGTTTTCCGCAGATAGTCTACCAGAACTTAGTGATTCTAATATTATTATTTAAATGTTTGTACACCTTTAGGACTTTGGATAAACTGTCCCATATCTAGCATACAATTTGAATTTCATTTCAAATATTAATTTTAATAATATTCTAATTACAAATAAATTAAGCTATTATAACATTACCACACCAATAACATGTTTCATACTGCCATATAATCTGGAAGTGTCCGAATATTGATATAAGCATCATAATGATCAGGAAAAATCAAATGCCACACGTGATTTAATTTTTAAAAGAAGTGTAATCTTCAAGAGCCTTGTCACAACGGTTACTAAAACTTGTCTTCAAATGCCAAAGGAAAGTAATTCGATAAATTTTTGTATGATACGTTATAGTATCCTCCGTAACTTTTGAGTGATAATTTCTTCATTTGTAACAATATTTAAAAATTAAAATTAGAAATTTACTCATTTTTTCGTTATTTTTTGGCCTCGCGTTTCAGATCCGCATGTGGGATATGAAAGCCGTTTTGCCTTGAGTCCTAAGTATCTGGAATTAGCATAAATTACAAAAACTAGAGTAATCCAACGACGCTTTCAATTTTTGACTGTGACTTGCTTACATGCACATATATTTTAAAGAAGTTATTGGAGAACTGATTAATTTCCAAACGGTCGCCGCTTCAAGTTATTCTTTTATTGGTTGTTCTTGATTTCTCAAATCAAATTTTTCTAGGTTTATATGTTGTTAAATTGCTTGAGAATCTATAATTTTGTTATTTCTAGCATCTAATTTGCATAAGTATTTCAATTCCTTAATTGGCTAAAGATATATTATTGAATTCCACGAGATGTTTAATTCTTCTAGTTTGCAAAGTGGTCGTAATGCATCTAAGCTAACCAAATTACAAGATTCCAAGTATAATTTAGCTAAATTAATCAAGTACTGTATCGAGGTAATGTTAATACCTTTATTTTAATGAAGTTAAAGTTCTTCTAAGTTTATAAGTGGTCGTAACGCGTCAACACTAAATAGACCGCAACCAGACAACCCTAGTTTAGTGAGTCTAGTCATCTATTGAAGTGAGGCGATGCTGATTTTTTAATTTTCAAACATATTTAATTCTTCTAAGTTAACAAAGGGTCTTAAGGCTTCCGTAGTAAGCAGACAACAGTTAGACAAGCCTAGATTAGTGAGATCTGTCATTTGTGAAATTTGAGTTATATCAATTATCCATGTAAAACCAGTTATTTAAGTTTTAGAAATAAGTTTTAGAAATACATAAAACTTCGAGGTTTTCCAGTTGAAATTCTTTTATACTTAAAATTTTACAGTTTACTATTTTTAATTTCTTTATGATGTTACTTTTAACTTCGGAATAATATTCTTGCAATTATAGATCTCTAATGTGTTAATTCAAAGAATTTATAAGATTCAAGCTTTTAAGGTCTTTGTCGCTCCAAATTGTAAGTGTTCATATTAAATTAGGTTTTAATACTTTTCGATCATTGTCTTATCATCATAAACAGTGAGAGATGTTGTATTAGACATTTTGATGTGGTGTGGAATTTATTATTATCTCTATAATATTTAGGTTTCCCTTTTCAGCCTCGTCCTGAAAGCGGAAATACAAATTTACCAACGTTAATATATACAATGTATATAATAATACTTTCTAATAAATACATATTTGCATATATACAGTTCCTCTTCAATTTCAAAATCTCTTTCACATGTCCAGCCTTCCGAATGCTCTGCAGAATTGTTCGAATCCTATTTGTCCACCGAATTCTCCGACTATTTCTTCAACTTCCGCCCTTGAGATGTTGAGGTTAATCGCCTTCAGAACGTAATAAATCTCTTGAGAGTTTAGGTTTCCGTCACCGTTTCGGTCAAAACAGAGGAAAACGGATCTCAAACTCTCTTCTCGGTCAAAATTCCGGTTCACGAGGACGAGGAGTTTTACGAATTGAATGAAGGAAATCTGACCGGACTGTTCGGGGTCCAGGGTTAACATGAGGTCGTTCAGCTCGTTCTGGGTCGGTTTCTGATTTAGAGAGGATAATAACCGGGCAATATCGGCTACTGTGATGAATCCGTCACGGTCCTAATCCAAAGTCTGAAACGCCTCCTTGTACTCGTTGATTACGTCCTCCAGCAGCTCCTACGGGATGTCCTCCATTTTTGCGGTGTGTGTGGAGTGGGGAATGTATTGAATTATTGTATTGGAAAATTGTGTAAACGTTACAATATAATATTGTAATGCATTTATTGAATAAATGGAATAATATTAGTATATTTTTTATTAATATATCGGCTCACTCTTTTGGTACATCTCAAAAACATCCACTCAATAATCGATTACTTCAATCACAGGAACATTAAAAAATGAAATTTTCATTTTAATGCGTTCTTTACTTCTGTAACTATGTACATAAAGGACTCTATATTTTTAATAACATGACTCACTCAACAGCAACAATCCAACAATACATCCAAACGCAATAAATAAATATATACTAGTTATTTTACTATGACCAAGTAAAAATAATATATATTATTAATATTTTAATAATTCTTGTGGTTGATAATTTTCAAGTTAATTTAAATTTATTTAAATTTATTTTTAGTGTTAATTTTTTGAGATGTCGTCAAATTATATCAATTCAGAAATGATAGTATTGTTTTATACTATATTGTGTTATTACTGTGCTATTAATATTTATATAACATTATTACATGCTAGGTTATTAAATTTTCAGAGATGATGTTGATATGCTGATGGGTGGTTATAATATGTTAGATGATGGGTGGTTATAATATGTTACAGATTAGTATATTATTATGAGATATATGTTGATAAGCTGATAAGATAGATAAATTGAACCTATTATTGAATATTCATCAATCAAATACGTAAAGAAAAATCGAAGTGGACAGTGTAAGGATAAATTTAATTTCCAAAAGTAATTATAAATATGAATTACTTCAATTTCTAGCAAATTATGACTCCAACAGATAAGTCTGAGCCAAAAGTTAGTTCACTTTCTGATGAAGGCATTTAAAGTCAAATGGAAAACTATTATTATCATAATTAAAATATGTGATATTTTATTTTATTAAGTTATAAGCCATTGTTAAGAACACATACCTAATATTAATTACTTAATATTCTTTATTATTTATGCAAATTTAGTTTTGCTTTCAAATCAATTCCATAAATATAGAATATTGATTTCAATATTTTGTAAATAAACTCACAGAAGGTAGAAGAACTTGCTCCCTGTCGGGAACGCATCCTGGAACTCATCGCCTCCCAGTTCCCTTCCTCCGTCGTAGTCCTCTTCGAAGTTGTCGAATTGTTCGTTCGCCTCAACAACTTGAGGAACTGCTTTCAAGCAAAAAAGGAGAATTTTGTGCTTGAAAATGTTGTAGAAGAGGAAGTTCTGGCTCCAAACACCGTCATCGCCCTCGAAAAAATTGTACTGCGTTTGCGATAGGTCAACGGTGTACACCCGCGTTTACTCAGGTGGGCACGCGTCGTAAATAGCAAGCATCAAGTACTTCTAAATGCTGGAGTAATTCGTTATCGAAGCCATCAACGTGGAATCAATCGCCTGAATGCTCGAGGCGTACTGAATTTCGTACATTGACTGCGGCGTTAGAATGTCATACACGTTTATTAAAGGATACACCTTCTGCAAGCACTAACTTAGATAAATATACGTTTTCCGATTCTACCGCTCGCGCATGGCCACCTCCGGAAAAGCAGGTATCAACTACGTGTTCGGCGTAAACGATAGAAAAAGAGACGAGTTCTGCGACGAATTACTCGAAGTCGAGTTCACTATGTTGTTGTTAATCGCGTTTTCCTCTTAGGTATCAATCTAACACTAATAAAGCTCCAATATGCAGTGTATCGACAACCCGTTTGTGGACATATTAAATATCGCTTCTTTAATTTGACCTAGTTTTGCATCTTCTAGGTATCTCATTTTGATTGGAGTGAATAAAAGGGCAATTATTAAGACACAAATAAAATTAATGTTATTATAAGATAGTTATGAAAGAGACTATTTTAAGAATTACAAAATGGAATTAAATGGACCCATACCTTGTCTACAATATAAATACTCTATATATGAAGTATTGAGCTAGGTCAACTTTGATTTTTTAATTTAACTCTAAGTTAAACAACAATAAATAATAATTGACAACATTATGATTACAAAACTTATTCGTTTATGCATTATAAATGTTTGATTGTATATCGGCTCACTCTTTTGGTACTCTCAAAAACATCTGCTCAATAATCAGTTACTTCATTTAATGAAGAAGAGTAAATGAAGTAAATTCAAAAGAGATTCATATATCTTAATATGTCAACAATGTCAAAAGAATCCTTGGGCTACAGCAATCTGATAAGCAGAAAGTATTTTTAAAAATATAATTACAAAAATATAAGTTGTTATAATACAAATTCTATATAATATATATGCCACTTCTATATTAAGTTGATATGTACTCTACCAATTATTAAAAGGATAAATTATTTGTATTATAAAGAATTTAGCAAATTAATATCTTCAAAATAAAAGAAACCTCCTTAAATTCCGTCGTTAGACCAATAAACAAATCAATACATATAAATATTATTCAACGCACAAACATAAGATTTACATCCTAGCAACTTGTTTCTAAATGTTTGTTTGTGTTTCAAAAATATTTCTAAAACAACAGCTTTGGATATGTTTAAAATGCAATAATTACCAACTTTATAGTAACTAAAATAACGAGAAGACGAACTACTTAAATAATATTAGAAAATTGATGCAGAAATAGTTATTAGTGATATTATAAGAGATATTAGTTTGTCTGATGTCCAATTAATAAATCATGTAAATTAAGAATAGAAATTATCAAGCATTGCGCAGAACAGATTTTATGTAGATGAATTTAAGATTTATTCATTAAAAATAGCAGAACATTTTCATAATATTGATTAAAATACAATGTTAATAATGCGAGATTGTCGCGACTTGCATTTTGAAGAAGTTCCCACAAATATATACAATTTGACAATAGAGGACTGTAATCCTGAATCGCTTGAAGGGATACAAAATATGAAACAACTTATCTACTTAAGTTTAACAAATAATTTTGAGTTAAATGACATGACCCCAGTTAATTAACTTAAAAATTTAAAAATTCTTAGTTTAAAAAATAATAGTATTAAAGATAATAAGTACTGTGGTGTCCGAGCCAACTTTGATTTTAACAAATGTTTATGTAATAATTGCGCTTGAAAATTAAATCACTGTATTTATGCTAATTATAACATATTCAATTAATTCTGCGGTTCATTTCTTTTTCACTTCATCCTTCAAATGACGAAGCACACACGAAGCCGACGGATCACAATACAAGAGCGTCGCATAATGATGAGAATGTGAGAAACAGAATCACAAACTGTTGCAACCAAGAAATACATTGCTTGTTGCCTTCAATGTAGTCTCCAAACTGTTTATTCCATTTTTAAGCACTTTGAAGTTACAGGCAAGCTAGAAGCTTCTCATGCCGATAATAGTGTCAGAAAATTTGACTAAGCTGAGATTTTCGCGTTGTTAAATATCGCCAGAGCCATAGATTCGAAACTCGACGAATCATAGCTGAAAAATACTAAGCCCTTCGTGGAATTTCCATGTCTCTAACAACGGTATCTCGTCTCCTGGCCAAATTCAGTTTAAGCTTCTATGTTGCTAAGATAAAGCCAAAACTTACCGAAAAGCATAAATTGGAAAGTTTGAACTTTGCTCGAATGAACCTGAAACAACCAATTGAATATTGGAGAACTTTTTAGTATACCGATGAGTATCGCTCAAAATGCTATGCAAATCGAGCGAGTAGAGTGCTCAGAACACCTAAAGACGAGTGGAATCCGAAGTATTTTCTCGAAGTGTAAAATATGGACTGTTTTCGTGCATGATCTATAGTACGATTAGCTATAGATATAAGGGTCCATTATGGTTTATGCCGTGCGGTACGACCATGAATTCAATTGTCAATTCTTAAGTTCTCAGACTAGTTACACTTCCATCACTTAATAGCATGCGCTTAATAGCAACGCACTTAATAGCGGCATTTCCCCTGAAGAATGTACCACATATGACTTATTAAATGAAGAAGTAAAGAGGGCGTTGGAGTAAATCTCGTTAGATATCATCAATCATTTGATTGACTCTATGCCCAAAAGGTTAGAAGAAGTAATAAAATAGAAAGGAGACGCTACTAAACATTGAGTTAATTGAACAACTGTTTTAGTAAGTATGCGGTAGAAGATTAATTGAGTTGAGAGGTTTATTTTATGTTATTAATTTTGTTGAAACGAAATAATGTTAAGCTTGTCAGTATTTCCACTTCGCAAATAATTAACAAAATTCTCGAAAACGACTTCAACCATTTAATAGGTAAATTACTATTTTTGTGTTCAATATATATTAAAACATATTATTCGTATTTTAAATCACTTTATTCATTTTTATAAATGTGTGTGTACCCTCTTATGTCATTTTATTCACTAATATGCGTTTTATAACACTCTGGACACAAATGATATCCTTTGCACGAACACACATATCTGCTATTACATTATTTGCAGCCGACACATTACGCACTTACTTTTGTATATACATGATAGTGTTTATATGCTTCTATTACTGGTCCTTTAATTGGGCTTACTACTGGTTGGTTACAACCTTCAATTTTTCGTGGTGTAGCTTTAATTTCATATTTTGTTAGATTTATTTTCATTTAATCAATTATGCTTTCAACATAATCCGTTATTTTAATTTCTTTATATTCTGGATGCAATAATTTCATCAAAGAAAACCCATTAACTAATATTACTTACATAAAATAAATAAACATCCTTGTGGTCCAACGAGTACATCGTCCTGGAAACTTAATATTTTTTGTAAGTTGGTCTACGTAATCAACTCCTTTATAATTATTATTGTAGTAACGAACTATTTCAGGTTGTTCTCTGGGAATACCACGAGAACTTACAAATTCTTACATTTAACAGGGTTATTTCACAAATTTTGATTTTGTATATATCATGGTTAAAATTTTCTACTTTTTGCATTACCATTAAAGGACGTTTACATCTTTAACTAGAACTTATTTAGTCGTTTTCTTTAGTTTTACTTCTTTAAACACAGGATATTAAACAACTTAATTCAATTACAACTTCTCTAAATTTTATGATAATTCTTTACCAAGTCGACTTGGTCTAAAAGTTCCAACATATTCAAGCCCTATTGATTTAATATACTCAACTACGTCAATTGTACCATAATAATTATCACAGAATAGTGTGCAGTTAGGCTATTTTGGAAAATCAATAAAGTCTTTTAATAACATCAAGAGTTTTTGTTTCACCTTTAGGTACTGTTTACGAAGCTGCGTATAAATCCATTGATAATATAAAATTAGTAAATGTATCCACACAAGCTCTTACAAGTATACCTCTTTTTGCTGGTTTAGCAGGATTATACTATAAAAAGAATATTCTACCTGCAAATTTGATAAGTTATTCATCTATTACAAGGTTTTTACCCAGAAAATAATCTGGATATTTTGTATATATGTCTCGAAACTTGCTTTGTAACTGTAACATAAAATCTTAAACTCTTGATACAGAATTTCGAACTTTGGTTTCTTTTGGTTTATTTTAGCTCAAAACTTCTTCTTCATGATCATTAAATATTTTATTTAGTTCTTCTAGATCATCTTCGTCATATTCATAGTCAGAATTTTCAGATTCTTCTTCATCAGATTCTATACCGTCTAAATTTGTATCGATTTCTTCTTCAGGTTAATCTAATAACAATTTAATATGACCATAACAGACATTCGAATGTATTTCCTCCCATTCTCTGCAAGACATTCCAACTTCATCAGCTATAAACTAATTGCGTATTTTAGTGTTCTTAGACCAATTATATTAGACAGATCCTCGCTCTTTACCTGATATCATCATTGTAAATAGTATCATTAAGTATTTATCGAATTCTGATTTAGTTAATCTAGAATGCCCTCCATATTTCTACATTTTTCTTACTTCAGTCAAAGTTTTAATGTTATTGTAGAATTATGGAGTAAATAATTATGTATGGGTTTCATAGATGCTTTCATTCATTGTTGGCATTATTTTTGTTAGGTGCGAAGTGGAAATACTGACAAGCTTAACATTATTTCGTTTCAACAAAATTAATAACATAAAATAAACCTCTCAACTCAATTAATCTTCTACCGCATACTTACTAAAACAGTTGTTCAATTAATATATAGTTAAAATTAATACAAAAAATAGTTTTGAAATAGTTAGTATTTTTTGAAATCAAAGTTGGCTTGGCGACCACAGTAAGATTTAAGTAATCTGAAACAATTAGTATATTTAAACTTATCGACAATGAAATAGTTTCGTTGTAACTTATTTTACCAGTTATAGTTGAAAATTATCAATCTTCATTTAAATTAACTCGTTAATTTGGGTTCACTTCTAAATTTAACTAGTTTGATTGAGTTAAATCTAAGCAGAAATAAATTGAAGGATATTAAACACATTAGTAGTTTGTGCCATCTTACAAAATTGAATATATCTAAAAATTAGATTACTGACTTATCTCCACTCTACAACAACAATAACTTAGTTGAACTAATTGTAACAGATAATTATATTAAATATCTTGATAGTTATAACACAGCATAATATGGTGGAGATATATTAAAAAGATTATAAGAATTTTCAATATGTACAAATGGTTTGCGAAATATATCAGACATGAAATATATGACAAAATTGCAGCATATCTACTTAACATAGAACAATATATCTGATTTATCTCCATTATAATATCTTGTTGAAATGAATGAATTATATCTTGGTGATAATGAAATCAGTAATCTGTGGCCTCTGAAGTTCTAAGTGAACCTAGAAGGTCTTTATGTAAATAATAATATTATTATTGACATTGGTGTTGTTAAGTACCTAACCAGCCTCAAAACGTTTGTGTTTGCTGATAATGGCGTTATTAATATTTCAACGCTTAAAAATCTTTAGCTAGACGATGTTGATTTATAAAATAATTACATAACAGATTTAAAACTGGTCGAAACGCTTCCAAACCGGTACGGATATTTAGAATAGAAAGAGCTATTGGAACAGTATCCGAGAATTAGTAAAGTAGTTCAGGGAATTTTCAACTCGAACGACCAAAATTAAAATACAAAATCAAAATTGAAACAAACGAGAAGAAAAATAATTCAATTCGAAGAATAAACTTCCAAAATCGTTCAAAAAGCGGTTTTGAACTAAATAAGTTTTACGGACCGCGTTGTAAATTTGTTCCAGAGCATAGAGTGAGTGGTTTTGTTTTTAACGGTTTGAAAACATTTTAAAGTCATTATAAATATAAATAAATCAATAAAGTATAAATTTCATCATTCATTTGTTTATCAAGTATTCAGTAAGAGATATATTAGTCCATTTAGATTTTAGTTACAAATTAACTTTATCTTTAACTGATTGTTAAAGTTGTCCATAATTAGGACAAAAAGTAAGAGTGTGAGGAATTTTGACCATATATTATTTCTATTCAATATATTCTACACTACAGCTCACGGTCTGACCAGAATTAACGTAGTGTTATTTATTTAATCTCAAGCTATTTTGCATACAAACTAACTTTAATATATTTTCATAAATAAGAACAAAAGAACCAATAAGACACGGGTTGATGAATAGCAAGTCTCATTTACAAAATGGTTAGCTATGTTAGTTATGTTTTATATAGCTAAGACTACATAAATAATTATAACAACCTACAATTCATTTTCGTATAACTTAATTAAAAATAATTCTATTTATATTTTTATTGTATTTTTATATAGGTATTTTTATCTATCATATATGTACTATATAAGTATTGAACAAATATTTACACTGTGTTGTTTAACCATTTTTAAAATTCATAACTAAACAAACATTCATAATATATTACAAAATTTTATTCAAATAATGATAAATTTCCCACTTCAAATGAACATATGTACACTTCCTGAATTAAATTGTAGAAACAAACTACGATTGTAGGAAAATAATATACAAATAGTATAACATTCATCTTCTAAATTTCTTTCAATTAGCGAAGAAAATAAAAGTTGCATCAAAATAATGCAACTTCATTTGTAACTTAAAGAAAAATTGAATTTATTACACTTATTAATTATTAGAATAGACGATTTAAAGTAGGCTACAAAAACTCTTTAAGTAAATTTAGATTCATTGGAAAGCAATAACAGATCGATAATTGATTATATGCATTATAAATTCATTTGAAAATATGGAAGATTGTTTATGATAACAGTATATTTTAGTGAGTGTGTAAATTATTTCTTTTATCTATGAAATACTGACAATAATACAAAATATTTTGTTTCAAAATAGCTTTCACTTTTATAAACTAACAAGTTAAAAAGACTAAAACTAGTTAAAATTTACTAAATAACAAGATCTTACATTTAGTCATGTATTTTCATTAATATTTGGCCATAAATCAATATATTTTGATTATAACTATGCTCTAAGTAGCTCTCTAAGTCATTAATCTCAAAAATATTATTCGTTTACTGACTTACAAATGAATTTCACTCAACGCTCTAAAACAGTTAAACAACGCGTCCTGTGAAATGAATTTATTTCGTTGTCGTTTATTTCATTTTTTCGTTCATTTATTTTTGTATTTTTGAAAATTCACTTTTAATACTTTTAATCTTTAAATTTACGTTTTGATTTTAATCGTTTGAAGTGGAAATGCTTTGAATGCGTTTCGCTATTTTCATCGTTTAAGCAGTTGGTTCCATTTAGTGCGTTTATTATTCATTATTGTTTAAGTTGTTGCGTTTATTTTAAATTATATTTTCTTTTAACACTTTATTGTTGCTTGTTCTTATTAATTGCTGAATTTGAGCGTTACTCACGAAATTTCTGTCAAAATTAACTGTCTACAAACAATTATTATATATTAGAATTTAGATGTCTGCAACGAGATTGAAGCTGAAATCAAAGGACTAAAGGTTTTTAAAGTACTTAACTACATTTATGTCAACGATTTGGTTACTGATCACTCTCAAACCAAAAATATTTAAATACTTTAGAGGCCACATATTTGTGATCGTGTTTTCACTTAAATTTAAGTAGCTCAGGTCGCATAAATGTGATAAAGGCAATAAATCCGAGATTCGGTTGTGTTTTAGGTCAATGGCATTCAATTTTCTCATGTGCTTCAAATCTTAGATATTACTTAAGAAATTGTTCGCGATTTTCAGCTCTTGCAAACTCTTCAATCCACCATGTTTGACAGAATCATAAGAATTTAAACTAAACATGTAATTATGAGAGACGTCAAGTTCAATCAGATTAAGATTGTTGTAAATAGGAGTTAAATCCGTTATGCCATTTTAAGAGAGATTTAATTTAGTAAGAGACTATAAAAAGCCAATATTAGTGATATCCTTGAGTTAATTTTCACTTAAATCAAGATCTATTAATACAGCATTGTTTAAATGAATTTTGAATTCAGTCATTTAGTTCTTCCTCACGCTTAAACATTTCAAATTAACAGGAAATGTTATCTTTTTATCTTTAATTTTAGTTATGTTATTTTCAGATATATCAAGTGCAATGAGTTTGCTAAGTTTACTTAGATCAAGCTTATTCGAGCCAATACTGTTATTAGATATGTTTAGATTGATTAAATTGTGTAATTCATTAATTAATGCAAGGTTTATGTACGTTTTATTTGAAATAGTTAAACTTGTAAGCTGCTACATTTTTTCAATTCCATTAAGTTCGCTCAGTTTGCAAGCTGTTAGTGCTAGATTGTGAACTTTAGTTGAAATATCTTCTAAGGTTAAATTGCAACATTTTTTCACAATCAACTATGTATTATCATTCACAAACTAATCCGCAATACATAATGATGACAGTTTAAAATCTTCAATTACAAATATATTCTCTAATATATGTTACTACTACTGTTTTTGTTACAGATCTTTTATCATTTCAATATCTTCAGCATGCAATTGACATTCAATATCTAACAGAATATTTTGAATAGTCAAAGCCTTATACTAAGCTATAAGTTCATTTTCACGCTCTTGTAGATGAAGAGTTGAGGGCAATCTTTACATCCTGAAAAGTCCCATTGCTGTAATAGGACACTATGTTTTAAAATATAGACAAACATTCAAAAATAGATTATTCGGCCGTACATCTTTATTAATTTTAAGGTTTAATTTACTCAATTCTTCGAAATATAGGTTATTTACTCGTTTAGATACTGCCGCATTTTCAAACAAATTAAAGTCCATATCTTTGGAGTGAATATACAAAACATTTAAAGAGTTATTATATATTTAAATATTGTAATATAATATTTCAATGGTTCAAGAAGAAAGTATAAGAACAACATGACTCACTCACTTCGTACTTTGATTTGAAGGCCATGTAGCCATTTTTCGACGCTATTGACAGGCCTATTTAAATTTTGGGGTCTGGTATATTTTCGTCACATTAGCCTTCCCTAAAAAGGAATGATTAAATTCGCGGTTATTGACTTTCATTTTTGAGTGTACATTTTACTCAAAACTTTCTTATTAACTTGAAATAAATGTTAATACAGAGCTAATAAATTGTAAAATAATAATTTACAAAAGGAAATTAAAATATCTATAAACATTTGCATTCATATATAGATATAAGACATTATTTTGATTATAACCACTTCTATATTTGATTTGTAAACATTGCTAAACGACTCTAGTTGTGTAAGCAATTTTGAATAATAGTGATATAAATATATACATAAGTATAAATCATAAATATACCGCTATTTAAATATATAATATATATTATTCTCACAAAATTTTAATAACTTTGTAACTTTAAGCAGTCCTTCTAATCTACTTATATTTAATGTATATTTAATATTCTATGTTTATATTGTCACGAAATTAAACGTATTCTATATCAATTATTTTACAAATACTAATATATATTTCATGTTGGAGTGAATATTTAAATATCATATTTCAATATAATCCAATAATATTACTATACTATGAAATCAATAATTAATATTGGTCAAATAATTGACAAAATACAAAATTTGACCACTTATATAAGTTGTTGATTTTGTATATAATTATTAGTAATTATTTATACAGTGCATTCTCTTTCACACCACTTTGCTATTATGAAAATATGACTATAATATATCTTTAAATCAGTATCTATATTGAATAGAAAACTCTATGGATAATATTAATATAGATATTCAACTACACAGAGATCCCATTATTTGGGTTTTACTGCGGTTATTCATATAGAAATTTAACTATCAATTATTTCAAACTCATGGTATTATATTCATGGGCTATAAATAGTATTTAATCAATTAGAATAACGGCCATACAAATTCGCATGTCTCTATCTCATTTGTGAGTTAAACTGGAACACTCTTTTCATATGGGGTGGAGGAAGGACCTGGACGGGTTCGGGCGCAATAATTTCATTTATGATTATATTATAGCATATATTATGATCATGAATACCTATATAGAACGAAAATATCATAATCTCATTTTTTCTTCCGAAATCTCAACTAATCAAATCATGTAGCTGTTTCAAAGTACCAAGTACTCACTCAACAGCAACAATCCAACAATACATCTAAACGCAATCAATAAATATACTTGTTATTTTACTATAGCCAAGTAAAAATAATATATATAATATATACTGGGGTGTACGGGGTTTGATTGTCAGAGTAAAATAACGTTTTGGACCCGATGGATTGCATTCTATTGTATTATTTGATAGTTAATCTTACCTCATATCAACTTATTCATCGTTCATATAACGTTATTCATTGCATAAGGAAAATATGTTTACTAACCATTTTAGTAATTTTCTTACGTGTTCTCTTCTGTAAGGTTAGCATGTACAAATAGAGTCATGGTGGGTATATAATTGTACACTGATGATACTGGGCTAACTTACTTACTGTTGTTCTTCAAATCAAATTTTGTTTATTAAGGTTGTTAAAAATGAGTTAGATCAATTTAAATGATTTGTGAATAAACTGAATAGGGCCCTGTATTTAGTTATAATAGAGAGATCTTGTTAAGGCTTCTAACTTTTTCAAGTTCGGAGTGGAATTAGTATTTCAATATATTTTCTTTTCCGCTAATAGAATTATTTGTTACATTCGCTTCAATTACACTGAAGTCTATCCTGTAACTCTGAATGGTGCCAGCCAAAACAATTCCAACAAAAACCCCGAAAATAAATTTACATGATAAGTTACGAACGAAGAATCAGAAAATATGAAAGCCGACTACCAGCTAGCGAATTGAGTAGAATTGATTTCATTTGACATGAATCGAACACTTTTCAAGACTTTGTTGAACTATTTCTTGAAAACTTCAAACTTATATTTCACTAAACCCACATATTTAGTTTTACGGGATAAATTCGTTAAATTATTTGGAAATGTGACGAATTGCTGATTTCCACGAGTATGCTAGAAGATTGAACTCGACGATCCGTTTTTCTACTTAGCCGATCCCAATATCAATCTCTTTATGAACTATAAAAGCTGGGTTCATTGATCACAGTGAATACAACTTCATGGTGACTATTCTTTGTGGATGTCATATTCAATCTTTTGAACGTGAAGTAGTTCAATACTTATCACTTGTTGAAAGAAGATCATAAATTCAACTTTACACATTTATCTAAATTTAAAATATTCAAAAGTCTCCTCATGCTTTTTTTGAACATTATATTTTCATTTTATGCAGCGCACAAACACAACTTGATTTGAAAAGAATACTTTCTTATTTTATATCTCAAGTCCATTTTGAAGTGTTAAGTTTACAACATAAAAAAATACCCTATATCTGTTGAATATGTATTATTTATTCTTACAGAACGAAATTAATTAGTTCTCACTATTATGTACTCCTTCACTCTGACAATCAAACCCCGTACATCCCAGTATATTAATAATTCTTGTGGTGAGTGAATTTCCAGATTATTAAAATGGTTTTCATCTTTTTTCCAATCTAAGTGATTCTGCTTCATCACTTATGTAACAGCTTTAATGTATTTACTATGTGATTTAACATCTTTATAATATCATGTAACTATTTTACTTCATTTTATGGTATGAAATGTAAACATATATACATAATATTAAGAATATTACGTATGTGTGTAGTGGTTTAATTAGTTTTTTTACTATGGTTTTTAAAAAGAACAACATAAGAAAACAAAATAAATAAAATAAAACTGTGTACGAGAAATCCATGAATATGCTAACAACATCCCTGCCAGAGATCACGGACTCCTTCCTAAGCAAACACTGCTGTCTTGCAGTAGCGCGCGCTAACGAAGAAGCCAAGCTGCAGTACACCAGCTTGATCACTAATGCTCTGCATGAAGGCACCATCGCGACGAAGTAAGGTTAGAGAGACCGTCAAGCTACCGGAAGAAGGGCACTACGAGCGCCGCCAGGCCTCGAGGGTGTGGGAGCAAGGCAAGAAGGCGAAGCCCAAGGCAACGCTGGATCGGACGGGCTCGGAGTAACCGTCGAGAATTGAAGACTTGGAACATGAGCGAGTGAGAAAAATATCAGAACATGACTAAGAAATATATACTATTTTTGTAATAAAAAATAATCAGTCATTTAATCTGAGTGTAATGATTGCATATTTATTATCGTAATATACATTAGTTTTCAAAACTTAAGTGTATTTTTTATTCTAATTATTGTTATATTACTGCTAGTTGACTCATTTTCTTATGCGAAAGTTATAATATACTGATGCTTGTTTTTAAATGGATTCGTAAAGTAATTAGTTTGTCAACGCATGCAAACGATGATGAATTATTATATTGCTCTTGAAAAGAATCGGCAAGGCTCTTAAATGTTTATCTAGCAGTAATTTATGTTTTATCGGTTTTATTTACAACATAAGTATTTTTAAGTTATGGTAATTATATCATTGATGTGGTAACTTTTATGAAACATTGTATATATCTATCAGAAGACATTCCCATCAAATTGTGTCATTTTAAACATATAATTTCTAAAAATTAATTTAGATTAAATCGGAATTGTTTTTAAAGCACTATAGATTATTGTCAAACTAATTTTCTACGCCTCTAATCAGCTTTATTCATTCCTCATAAGAATTCATTCTATTCAGAATTCTTATGATTGAATATTATTTACTTTAATTTGGAATTTATATTATTTACACATCTTATTCAAGAGCTTTGTATTGTAATGCAAATTTAAATAAGATTGTTCAGTTTTCTATTTGAAAATTATCTTATCGTTTCGTCATGGAAGTAAATATTTGAATACAAACTTCAACCCTTGCTATTTTTCTCGCTTTGTACACAAGTTCATAATTATTGAATGAGCAATTCTACAACGATCTTTGTTTATTGAAATGAGTTATAACAACAATGTCAATTAATATTATCAATTTATTCAATTTATTATTCAATCTTTAGAGGTGTCTAGCCCGAATACTGGTTTTGTTTACAAAACCGGTTGTTCGGGCCATTTTAAATTTCTTAATTAATGGTATAATATTATTTTTGTGCCTTTACGGTATAGAGGTTGTATACACCTCTCAAAGATAATTCTGGTCCTGGGCCCGACTCCCAGATTGTGAGGTATTTTATTCATTTTAAACAAAATGTTTAATATTTACTACAATATGCTATATTATAGGTAGATAGTATCGATTAATGTATTCCAATCCATTACTTGTGCTATGACGATCGATGAAACCTCTCACAGTGAAGGTTGCACTCAAAGGTGATAAAAAATCTCTTTAGGAGTCAGATTTACACATGATCGTGGTCATGAACAGGAATGGTTTGACATAAACTGAAATGTCCAAACTATTGGGTAAATCTCGTACTGTCGTATCCAATTTTCTGCAATCTTTGGAGCCTTCCACGAGAAAGTAATGAGCATTGGAGCCCAATCCTCGTATAGCGCTCCATATACGCCTTAACACAACGCTCGCATTGAGATATTTTTGAAAACCCTTGACAGAAGAATTACAAAAGCTGGTGTAAAACCTAGATAATTGGATTACAAATAAATTGATAAAGTTGTATTTGCTTACAATAATTTACACAATCACAAAGCATTGCAAAGATATGGGTATAATACACCAGCTGATGCATACGCTGGTCTTGAAAGATGGAGTCCAGGACAGCCGATTCAACTTATACCAAGAGACGATATAATTAACAATGGCCATGACGTTGTGAACACCGTAAATGAGTGAACTAATTAATGATTAAAACCGGAACTAAATATAATACTGGTATAATAATCGAAACCGGTTGAATAACAAGTGAACAACCGGTTTTTAGGCTCGTAACCGTAATACCGGTTTTTAGGCTACACAATTCAATCTTTAGAGGAACATGCTGTTGTTTTCGTATTGATCATTGGTTAGAAAGGAAAGAAAATGTGACAGAGAAAAATAGTGACCAGTATAGACGTAATATACGGTGTGATTTTATTATTCAATTTATTAATATATTAATATTATCTTTATAACATAAAACAAAATATCATAGAAGAAAAAACATTCAAATAATTTAAGTTTCACTTCTTGAGTTTCTCGATGATGAAGTTCTTCAAGTCGTTTATTTGTTCTTCCTGTTCCATTTTGTCCTGAACGAGCGTTTTTAGCAAGTCCATTATTTCCTCGTTTTGCTTTTAAAGATAATTTATTTGTTTTTGAAGTTCCTCCATTTTATTCTCTTCAAATTGAACCGGAATTTGAGACATTTGTTGTTGAATTGGAGTTTGTGGGGGTATTTGTTGCATTTATTAGGGGATTATGACCGGAATTTGTGGTTAAATTGGTTGTTAGAACTGCTAAACAGGTGTGGGAGACATAAGATGAGGGATGTCAAGCTTACCAGAAGCTGATTTCGACTCGACGTACATGGTGAGGTCCTCGAATTTGTACTCCTTGCCCTCCTTTCCGAATTTTCCACTTATGAGGTCACCAGTGGTAAGCAAAAGCAGCTTACCCTACCCACTTGGAACACCGAACTCGTTCAAGCAGCCCTCATACTCATACTCAGCTGTTACGCGTTTTCCAATGTTCTGGTCCTCGGACCTGGTCATGGTAATGTGCTCCTCGCATATCTCAAGGGTCTTCTCCTGCGTTTCAGTGAAGAAGATTGTTCTGTATCCTTTTTAGTTGCTCTTGGTCACCTTATGCTTCTGCATTTGGTGCCCGTTGACGAACTTTCCGGAGTAAGTAATGTTGTTAACCTCTTTTTATCCGTTTCCGTGCGGCTAGCCATTTTAAATTTAGCCGGTGTACTTGAAATCTGGGCCTGTGATTGTTCCCTACGATTTATCGTTAGTTATGTAAACGTAGTGCAAATCGCCCTTTTTCTCCTCTTTAATAACTTTTTCAGCGCCCTCTGTGAATTCGCCCTTAACAAAGTCACCGTTGTTGTAAAATACTGAGCCGAGCCCGGATAGTTTTTCGTTCTTAAAACTGCCTTCTTATTTGAAGGTGTCAAATTTCATAGTCCCGTTTCCTTCAGCTTTGTTCTCAGAATTAATTTGTCCTTCGTAAAAACTGTTCTTAAATTGAATAGTTCCCACTTTTCCCGTTTTATCGGTGAAAACGACTTCTCTGTCTGGAAGTTTACAGGAGCATTTGTAAACGAGGGTGTCATTTTCGTAAAAGGCGATTAGTTCGTTTGTTGTTCCAGGTTATGATATTATAAATTTACCAGTTTTTAAGTTGTTTTGGAAAATACCTGCGTATTGCTGCTTATCTATAGTTTATATTCCCTTTCCGTGCATTAAATTATCCTATATTTCTCCTTCGAACTCGTACTCAGCACACTCTATTTTTCCCAAACCGTTTTGGAAGAAGGTTATTTTCTTGTTCTCGCTAGCTATGAAGATCTGATCAATACGAACTTCTTTGTTGTTCTCCATTTGCTTAATCGTGTAGTCGCCAGATGGCATCTTAACAACACAAGTACCGTTCATTTATCCGTTAATAAAATCGCATTCCATAGACTATTTTGTTGCAACTATATCAAGTTTGCCTTTTCCATGATACTTTTGCTCAGAGTCAAAGCCTCCAACATAGGTCACCTCGGCAGAAGCGAACACACCTGTTGATCTGTCAGGAGAAAGATACTTAAATACCCCGTTTTTGTTTTTCTCCTATTTATAGGCTACAATCTTATCGTTTTAATAAACAACTTTTTAAAAGCCATCAGGTGTTTTTATGTCAAAATCGCCTTCTTTAATATTGTTAATAAAATTACCATCGTATTAAATACCCTTGGAAATTAAACAGCCCTTTCCATGCATTTACAAATTTTAGACTTGTCCTTGATAAGTGTAATCAGCTGATGTTATTTTTGCTTCAGAGCCGTCATCTTTGGTGAATTAGAACTTGGAGTCTTTACAAGTGGCTTCGATGTACTTAACTGGTTTGTCATCTAAGTAGTTTACAATCGTAATACCTTTATCAGTGGTAATTTTGGCGTTGCCTTGTTTCTTTCCTGCTTCGAATTGGCATTCTATTTTTTCGGTGTCGTTTTACCAGCATCCGTTTCCGTTGAATTCAAATTTTTCGTTGAGTCCGCCTTTATATTTGATTGATTTTGTTTCTACTTCTCCGGATTTGCAAGTGTTGTCGTCGAATTTGTATAGTGTGTCGTTTACGTACTGTTCAACGATTCTGATCATACGTCCGTTTTCGTAAATGGCTACCAAATATTAATTATTCTACTACTACGTGCGAATTTGTCCGTTAGGGAGGTTGTTCTTGAAGTCGCCTGTCATTGTTGTCCCGTCTGCATTCGTGCGTACCCCTTGCCCACTGAGCATTGAATCAACTATTGGTCCTGTTACCAAATAAGATGAGCCGTCAGAGGCTGTTTTCTTCACTGTTCCGTTACCAGTTACGTAGAACTCTCTCAGCTCGGTTATATCCCCCTCAAAGTAATTGAATCCGGGTCCATTTGGTTTAAATTCAACTTTGCCGTTTGTTGGTTTCTTTTTAACAACGGTTCCTGTGAATGTGTAAAACTTTGTTTCTAGCGTTTGCATTGTTGTGGAGTGGCAATTGGTTGAGGATATTTGGGGATAATATTGGCAGTAGGTTGGAATCTAAGTCTGATAATACTAAGATAAGACTAAAACCATATCTATAAAATTAAACACGCCTCACTTAAAACTTTTGGACCAGGATCCTAAACGTGCCATAGATACGATAGTTCCGAGATATCTCAGAATCTCCGAGACATCACGAAAATGGTCTAGTTTAAGAGCAAACTTATTAACTTAGATTACATGAAGCTAATTATTGACACGGTGACAATCTTTAAAGATTGAAATTGTTTCAAAATTGAGTAAAGTCAACCATCGTCCACGATTCTAGCGTACTTTGGCCATTTTCAGCGTGATATTATACTCAATTTAATTGAGTTTGTTAATAGTTTTAAGAAAATATTCGACCGGTATATGGAACTATTCATTGCTCCTTGTACACTTTCTTTCATTTAATGATATACTTCATAGTCTTCTGATTCTTAATATATGTATGTGAGTGCTAATAATAGGTTTTATGAAAAATGGAACAAGCTTTATGAAGTGATAAATGTTTAAATATTAAATAAACCAGAATAGAAATTATAGTTTAATAATATGATGTTATACTATTTCTGAATCTTAAACTGCAAAGGAAAAACACGATTGTTTGGGTGTTGTTGATATTCATGTTATAAGAATAAGTGCATAAAATATATGATAACATTCATTTTATTGTTTGACTGGTGTTATAGAAAAATGTAAATCTATACAATACAGGTTTCAAATAAAATAAACTGTGATAATGTCTAATAAGATTCACACTACACTCCACTTTAAATAATGTAGCAGACAGTAACTAAACTAGCCCGACTTAGACTCAAATTAACAACTGAGTAAGTGTCTAATATCAGATATGATAATAATAAGCAGTTCTATCAGTTGAAGGCTGAAGTTGAAAAAATATTAGCAGAAGGTTTGTCCCAAGCAGAATTCATGACTCTTGGTAAACCAAAGTGCGTTGAGCATTTGGTGAATTAGCGCGAGGTATCTACATTTGATGCATTAAATAAGCACTATGATCACATGATTTAGAATTTAGAGTAAGAGTAAGCAAAGAGGCGAGAGGCTAAAACGTCCAAATCTCAGATCCTGTAAGATCTTGACGTTAAATCAGCTAAAATAGAGGAAAGACTGCTTTCTTAGCTAGAAAGATCTTTGAGTGCGTCTAAGCAGCTTGTAATCCAGAAAAAAGCACAGGCTCAGCTGAAGAACTCACAAATAAAGAAAGTAACTGATATTAGACAGAGCCAACGTGAGCAACTAGAATAGAAAATACTGGAGACCACCCTCAGACTCATGAGACAGGAGTAACAAACGCAGATGTGTCAATCCCAGAAGTCACTTCAGCTTTCTTTAAGTAAACAATATCAGCGCTCAAAATCAGCCTATGTTAGACAAAGACACGAGGAAATAAACTCCTAAATGCAAAGTTCAAAAATTTAAACGGTGAAAGAACGCGATTTGAGGACTGAAAACGCCATTTAAAAACAAAAAATAGAGCAAAAGCTCGAAATAGAGCGCAAAATATCACAAAGTCAGTTGTAATACAACGATGCTTTGTTGAGAACCAAGTAAGCTCAACTTGAATTGAGCTAATTATGCGTAACAAGTAATTCGACCCCAAAATCTATGAATGAATCTCTTAAATATGAGTTAAGCGTTCTCGAACAGTCAAAATAAGATTTGCTTAAAGAAAGCCTGGACAATCACAGCTAAATAGTCGAAATGAGATTACAACTGCAAAACTCGCCAAAAACTATGAACGCTATACTGCAAAGAAAAATTGATCAGTACAAAGCAAGAAAAGAAGAGTTCGCAGAACTCCAACTCTTCCAAAATTAGCTAGAATATATAATATAAGATTTCCGCTCTCAAGACTTCATAAATTGGAAACAATAGAAAATGGATCAAATCAGCAGTATTTCCCGCAATGAGTGAAAACTTCCACTTCAATTTTTTAACATATGTCATCATACGATTTTTCTTCCAACTACACTGCCACAAAAACTCTAGATTCGCTTATTATTCAGAAAGATGCATATAAATACATTATTCCATGTGAAAACATAACAGCGTTTACTATTTTTGATAAAATAATTACTATTATATCGGAATAAAAAGCACTAATCTATGATGCAGAATTAGGCTGCTTAATAAATAAATTTGAAATAGAAGGATATTTTTACCAATTTGTGTATGATTCTAATTTAAGTTACATGATTTATAAAATTCCAAAACCAAATGGTTACAAACTATGTTCTGTAAAAGGTGATAATTATTACTTTGCGGTTGACATGATTAATCCAGAATTTGAATTGTTGAATGGAATAATTTATAGCAGATCTTAAAACATAATATCTCAAAGTTATTCGATTTTTGATCAAACAATCTCTCTACATACACTTTAGCTAACAAAATCAGTTGATTTTTTCTTTAAATATTAAAATAAATTGATATTCAATACATTCTAAAGTTATGAAGATGGTGTTTGTATCGAAGACAATAATTCTTATTTGTAATTTAAGTCACAAAACTATTACTTAAATCATGAAGCAGCAACACCTTAATAAATAAGAGAATGCTTTGCGGCAAATTTATTAATGCTACCTTAATCAATTCACAGTATAAAATAGAATTTTACACCTTCTTCAGAGGAAATGTAAAATATGTATGGATAACAATTAATTAAATATCAAAACGTCATCGAGATCTAAATTGCTCAATATAAATAGAAGTATTAGATTGAAGCTTAAAATATCATTGGTTTTATGTAGATATTTCCTAAAACTCTGTTATTAGCCGTATAAAATGATTTAAATGTTAAAATTACATCCTTATAGCAAAATTCTGAAATGATTGAGATTAGTGAAATATAAAAATGCAGAGAGGTCTAGTTTAGTTTTAATAGGACAAAAAATATGTAATATAAGTTGAGCGATTTAATAATTTGCGCGATTCATGAAAACTCTACATTTTACAGCAACGGAAAACAATTTTAAGTTAACGGGAAAATTAAGTAATTCTATGTAAATGAAAATTAGATTTCGTTTATAACCTAAAACACTGTTGGTTTTATTTTCAACCAATAAGTTTAGTATTAATATCCGTCTATTGTAATTTCCAGTTGTGTTCCGATTGAGAATTGTTTTTTGTTCTTGTCGGTATCCAGATTAGATTTAATAATTTACTAAGATGGTGAGATATGCTAATATAGTGAGAATATTGAGAAATATCGTGCAAATCACGTCAACTTTCAGGACAATCACGTGGTCTTGAGCGGGTTGCAGTCATTTCAGCTGAGCACTCCAATTTCGTATTTAATTCAGCTTTTTAACGCGTTGGTTCATTTTCACTCAAGAGAAAAAATATCACTTATTCTATAAAATATAACCGTGTCCAATATATACTGCTCGTTGTTTATCAAGCATCTGGACACCCGTTCTGACCGGAATCAGCTCTTGAAATAGTTCATACTTTCGTTCCCGAACAATTCCCAGCTGATAATTTATGGCCTTGATCACTTATAAGACTCTCAGTTCCTGAGCCAGTTCCTGTTTTATTTTCAAACTTAGCCCGCTCAAGAGCAATTATAACTCTTTTGTAAAGTAGTTCAGAAAATTGGACGGAAATTCGAGCACTTGCAGTTCAAGTCGCAGCGTTCGGCCGAGTATTTCGACTTCAGGTTCATCAACGAGCTCCTGTTCAGGTCTCTAAGTAATATTCCGCTTTTCATTCTCATGATGAAGCATTTGAACGTTTCAGATTACGAGATTGTAAAGCAGCTAGATTTACACAAGAATTAATTGATGCAAACCTATACCGAGAGCGATGTGAGTTTCATTCACAAGCAAGCATTATAGGGCTTCAGCAGCACATCATTGGGTCAAATACTGCTCATATTCCAGATTTTTGGGATAAAAAGCGATAAAATCAAGAAAATGGAAGTTAAGAAAGAATATCGTTTACAAAAGGACCAAATAAACGAACTAAAATCCATGGCCTTCAAAAAATAAACAATTGAATATTCCCCGGTTGAAATGAACAACAATTTCTTCGTTTATGAAGAAAAACAGAACAATCCACATTTAATTGAAAACAAAAACGAACAAAATATTGAAAACGAAAATGAAACGAACTTCAAAGTTATCAAACAGGAAGAATGGGACGAAAAAGTAGAAGATAAAAAACTGGCCAAAGTTAAAAAGATAAAAATCAAAGACAAAGAAGATATTAAAAAAGAAACAAAAAGTAAAGATGAGAAAACGGAATAAATAATGCAAGTAAATTTAAGTAAATAAGACAAAACAAAACCTAATATTGAATAAGAATTAAAAGAAGAACAAATATAATAAGTATAGAATGAACCAGTTCCGCTAGCTCAAGAAGAAACGCACAAACACGTGTTTTTGAAAGTAAGCTAGAACACATGTAATAATTCTAGCGAATGCAAAGAAGTTGAATAAAATAACGTAAAAGAACAGATAGAATTGGTATAAAAGTAATAATAGCCTTAAGCTAATGAATTACCAAATAACTTGTCAAATATGTCAATAGATTACTCAATTAAATCAGTTTTAAAGTCCCCACAAACTAAATATCTAGATAAGCTCGAACTAAGTAATACCTTCGATAGCGATTGTTTTGACTTCGTGAAACACAATTAATAGTACAAATTTATTGTACAAAAGCAATACGCCGAAAAAATAGCAGAAATTAATAGAAATGTACCAATATTTGCAGAGAAAAAGTTCAACTCACCAAAGAGAATATAAATGGTTGTTGAGAAAACCTACAAATTCAGTCCAAAAAAGAAATTGTTGGATTCTAGTATTGTGTAGAAAAGAAAGTGAGTAATCAATACATCGTTTTTCGTTTTGAAAATTTGAAATAGTCCACTTTCAACATCCAATCAGATCTCCACTCCACATAATGACACTATTGTTATCATCTGAGTTAACTTCGCATGATTTCGATACTAATTACTCTATCTGTTGGGCTGGATGTAGAATAATTGTATATTTTGATCAATAACCAATTAATTAAATAGATTCAGAATTCTAAATATGCGCAGCTACAGTTTATGAAGATAAAGTATATTTTGTCGAAAATAGGATATCTGATTGCTTTTTAGTTGTCCATGATGCTTAACTTGGAGCCTAAATATAGACTTTTGAGTTAAATTCAACTGACCCATCATTTTCATAATTTTTGTATTAAGATTAATTATACTTAGTATAATACAAAAATAACATGGATTTTCTAATATTAACAAGAGTTTTAACAGAGTCAGTTGAAAGAATGCAACTTAAATTTTAAGCTCCAGATTCAACCCCATTTACTATGTAAGTATCTGCTGATGTAGATTTCGCATTCTTTGAAGATATTTTATTATTATTCTCATAAAATTCTTCCCTTTTACTTTAGTGGAAAATGATAACTAATAAGTCAGAACTTCATTTGTAATCTGATCCTTAAAAGCTACCAGATACCTTATTTCTATATTAAAATAATGGCCCATACTACTAGTTATATACTAATAACTTTGAATTTTATGATAGTTCAATGGAAAAATAAAAATCAGGCTCATTTTTTGAAGTTGTAAAATATAAAAATACTTTTACACTTATAAGAGATTAACAAAAACTTACTTTCAACTCGAAACAGCTTTTGTTGCAATATCTTAGTTCTAAAAATATTCCATGGACTTAAGAAGTAACAAAAATAGTAGCTACAGAATTAAATGCTTATGATTAATAAATAGTAAGTTAAAAGCATGAAAATAATCTATTAACAATTTAAATATAGTTTTTAACATAGAAAAAGATATTTATTTATGAATGTTAATAATAAGCCAAAGTGTGCGGTTTCATGTTTATACATAAAGACAAACTTATAGTGGCTTTGGACACTGATAACAAAACTAAAATTGTTGTATTAGGCTAGGAAACTGACGTTGAACCTTAAATACTATCAACATTTAAAAAGTGTTCAAAAGTTGATTTTTAATTTGATTAAATGAATCCTGAAATATTTAACCTAAATTAAATACTTTATAGTGTATAATATGATAACTATTCAACTATTTAAACACCTGATTCTGAAATTATTAGAGTGAAAGGAAAAATAATTGACTTCTCTGCTCGCGAAAATTAAATATGTTATATAACGGAGACTGCAATAGGTATTATAGAAGACTAACAATCTATATTTTAAATGCCACTTATAAATGCAAAATCCTGCTATTCCGCATCTAAAAATTGTTTTTTGTTTTTAACAAAGGATAAATTAAATTTAGTAATTTATTAAGATCACAAGATATATTAGTATTATGAAGATGTAACAAAATATGTTTCTAAACAAATCAGATTTATAGATGGGTATATTGAATTATACGGATCTTAAACATTCTAATTGCAAACGAATGCTTCATATTTGATATAATTATATATGTAATTAAGTAAGAATGAAGATAGAGCCGTTATTTAACGAGTTATAAATAATATTAACGAAGCTGATTTTGATGCATATGTGTTTATAAAATTGATCGATGCTCGTAAGGACAAAGAACAAATATTAAAATATTTGTTATCAAAATTTAAACATAATGAGCGACTTTTGTTTTATGCGATTAATTTTGTAAATTAAAAAGATTTTCTTTTGTAGATTTATGAATTGATTAAGAGAGCAAATGTACACAAGTAATTTGAGCTTTTTATGAAAATTATTTCTAAAATTGATCGTTCTAACTACAAAACTAGTTACAAACAATTAAAGACTAATAATTAGTATGAACAACTCGATTCAAATTACATTAACTACATTTTGCATAAATCTTTAATCGAAAATCCTCTAATTTTCGTTTTGTACTCTAAAACACTTAATATGTCCGATAGTGACATTGTAGAACAACTTGACTTGCACAAAAATGATTTGTTAAAGGAAATGAACGAAAAATAGGTTTTTGTATACGCTCGTTAGTGTTTATAATAGACTTAGTCTAATTCAACAAATATTATTGTATCATCAACAACTAAATAAGAGCAATTCATGTCTCTAATTCAGACAATATTCCACATTTACGGCTTGAATCCGATTTCTGGGTAATTTGTACAAGAAGGACAATAAATAGAAACCAAGAACAAATTCTAGAAGATACAGCTGGATGCTAACTACAAGATGTAACAATCCAAGTATTACTATTTAAAGTCGTAGGTGTTTGGTGCTTAAAATAAGAACTACTCAGTACAAGAGGTGAATATTATGCGTTATTTACCAGTGTATAAGCTCCCTGTAATATCCACATCGTAATCTGAAGTGAAAGTTGACGCGTTCCTTCCTGAAACAGCCGTAACTCTATAAAAAGCGGATTGGGACGATGAAGAGCAATCAAAGAAGAAGAAAGTGAAGAAGTTCGCGATCAAGACGAAGGACCTCGCCTCAGTGAGCCTTGACAGTGCGAAAGGACTCGATTTCATGCAAAGCCTGAACCAATTTGCGAAACCCGCTCTCCAATAATTTAATCTAAACACTTTTGATCTCAATAAAAAGTAATAAATCAACTTCCCTCCAATTATTATTTCTCAAAATCCCATTACTTCCGCTCCATAAGCCGACCCCTTTGACCTCATAGGCCAAACAGCAGTTGTGAGTCAAACAACCACAATTAAGTCAAACCAAGCGCCTACTTCCGCTCCCCAAAACGCATTTGATGCGTTCAACAGTCTAATTCCGTCCCAACCCCAGTCAAACGTTCCACAATTCGATCCGTTCGCAACAAGCAGCCTTCCCGAACCAACAGTTATGTTCAACGAACAGCAAAACGAGTCTTTCCCTCTCCAAAACAACGATGTTCCGCTCCAAAACGGGGAGTGGACGGAATAAAACTGGGGAAACAACTGGGACAAGAAAAAAGGGGACGCGCTTTTAGAGTACGACCCGTGGTGACAAAAATAATATTATTTTTACTTAATTTTATATTTCTTGTAGTTATTTGTTGTGTTTGTAATATTATGATAAGGTTACAGTTAAGTCATTTAATATTATGTAATACATAATATTGGCCCTTGATATGTAGGTGAATCTAGCGGCTTTATATAAGTAACTCCAATAGTTTACTTATTGAATATTACTTGCATTTGAACATCTACCAAAATTTCTCAGCATAACTTCTTTCTTTGTTCCATGTGTTATTTCTTTTACAATACAAGGAATCATCACTGAGGAATAACGCATAATGAACTCAATGAAAAATCTTAGTGAATAATCAGCTAAGAACAAAAATGAACGAGAAAGATCCACTCACACACGCTGAAGGACGCCAAGAAGAAAGCAGAACTAACTGGGATCGAGTGGACAGTGTCTATAAGTAGAGCAACAACTACTCAATCAACTTCAACATGATGAACACACGCACGTTAGTTTATTCAATCCAAACAGCATTTACTATTTCTACCTATTGATCAGATATTCTGTGGCCATCTGGGTAGCTTTCTGGGAGTCGGCAACACGCTAGAAGTGTGCGTAGTAGTAGGTGAGCTGGGCTTGAGTGCTCGTCGTGAGGTCTCTTCGATGGCTCCAAAAGTCTTGTTCTCAATGGACTGGAGCTCAACAGATACATCTTCTTTCGTATACAAGGTCATAAATTAGTCTTGTTATCGCTGGGATGGTCTCTATTTCTTGAAAATCTTCTAGATGCATGATTAAAGGTTCTGGAGCGGCAAATGAAAAGTATTTATGAATCATAAATTAGTTATTTGTGCATAATAGTATTTTCACTCCATGATGAAACATTTAAATATTGTCATTATATAGTATTATTGACTATACATAAATATAATATAGTTATATATGGATTAGTAAAGAAATATAACTTAAAATATTTGAGTAACATTGATATATCTTGTAACCATTAAAATATTATGATGATTTTATTGTAACGGAGTATAGTAGCGGTGACTCGACTCATCTGTTCAAATCAAAATTCATTTGGCGAAAATGTACTTGTACATACACGGACAACTTTCGTTAACTGATTTTTAAAACTGTCTGTTTATCATCGCGCATTACAGTATTTTAAGTGGATAATGACAAGTTACTTTAAAATGTTTTAATATTGGAAAAGCGTGAAATTATATTATTTTAATACATTCAATTAAGAGATAATAATTTTTTAATTTGTTATAGGTTAGATAGTACAGTTTAATTCATATATAAGGTGTGGAAATTATATAAATTGTTATTTAAATATAAAAATATAACATTTTTGTAACATTATAAAATGTAAGAAAATGAGACACTACGAAATACTTCATATTTTTGCGATCGAAGACGCGGAATTGTACTTGAGAATATAAATGAACATACTACAAAGTTATGTAAAACTGACAGAAAACAGTATTTACAATACACATACAGTGGAATATCAACAATAAATTATCAAATATTTCAATACAGGGTTACCTAACTAAATTGAGCTTTTCAAGTCGAATAACACATTATTAAATATATTTATGAAATGTCATTTGAATCATTTATTATTCTTTGTCTGTTCTGTTGGAAATAGAAAATAATTAGAGAATAAAATACTTAATACACATCACATGTTTATGTGTATTGATTCCCAAAACTGTCTGTTTATTAATGAAGAATAAATTATGGTGCTATTCAGAGCAAGTTTAAGAACTGATTTAATATTTTGAAAAATATATGTTATACATGTATTATATATTACATTTTATTAATAATAATGTTACTTTATTTATTCTTACACTAAATTCTATTTGTGGCGCAAATATTAAGTATTTAGTTTTGAATGCGAATTAACTAAAACATATCGCTATATGTAACTAGTATTATTATGCAATGACAATACCAGTTTCGATCGATATCCAAATTTTACTTGTCTTTGTCGGGTTCTTAAATATGCGCAATATCGGGAAACTATTTATTGCGCTTTAATGTGATATGACAAACATTAATAATAATATACTTATTAGTCGTCATAACCAACAGCTTTCCATTTCTAAATTACAAAATGAAAAACAAAATTATAGCTAATTAACGTACGGTTATATTGTTTTGGGAATTTGTTTTTATACTGTCCGTATATTGACAATTAATATTAACACAAGTCGCACGTTCTTTCAAAGGCCGTTAAATAATATAGTTTACGGGTAATTTGTTGAATTATTAAATATGATTCTAAATCAAGCACACAAGGTACTATGTGTATTACAATATAATTTTATACTTGGATATATGTCAACGTTCTATTAATTTATTATTTAGCTTTTAATGCAATTCTACTATCAATTCTAAAATTGAGGTTTGATACACTATATATTAATATCTCGTTAATTATTAACATGCGACGAAAAATATTACACTATATTAATACTTAATAATAAATTAAATTAATAATAAAAATAATTTTCACTTCCATACGAGTCAACGCGACTATAACGGAGTCGTCAAAAAATAGCGAAAAATATAGTTTTGATAGAAGTAACAGAAGTTAAGTCCGCTGGATGCACCTACCTATCAAAGGCCCATAATATTAATATGTATATTTCCAAAATTATTCATTTCTGTAAGTTAGGCTTTATAACATGATTAGAATGTAATATTATGATTCTTAGATATCGTTGAGTATCTTGTATGATTCAGTGTTCTGCTTTACCTTCTCACATCATAAAAATTCATAAAACATCACACAATTAAGAAACATTTGTGTTGTTTTTATGATTTATTTAAATTTATGAACACATATATTATTATTCACTCCATATGACTTTGAATGAAAATACTCCACTAAATAATAGAATAATGTAGCTATATTACTAAGAACATTGTAAAATAAAGGACAACAATAGAAAACCAAACAAAATATTCTTAGATGTAAGCCTTTACTTCCAACTTCTTTCACCGGTGGCTTCTCAAATATTCTAGTTTTAGAAAGTTCCTACAACTGCACAACTTCAACAACGCTAAGAAGAGATAATTAATGAATACAAAACATGTGACTTATATTCAATTATGAAGGACATTGAAACAGAGGTGCAAAAAAGCGACTAGAAGATACTTGAGAAATTATCATCGCTTAAACAATACGATAGCGACATTTAAAATAACATTTTTTCCATAAGAGATCATAATACTTTATATTCGTTAAAATTCATAGATAAATTGCAAAATATTACTGACAATACAAAAGTAACAGTAAAAAATTGTGAACTCTTAAATTTTGACGAAGTTCCAACTAAAATAGAAGATTTAACAATAGAATCGTGTTCTATTGAAAATTTAGAGGGAATCCAACAAATGAAACAACTTAAGGCTCTTACTATATCAAAAAATCAGTTAGAAAACACTGATTTATCTTAATTATATTATATGAAGAAACTAAATTATTTAAATCTGTCCTCAAATTAATTGGGTGATAATTAATCATTGTTTCAAAACCAGCTTGAGAAATAATTGAGCAACCTAACTATTTTGGATTTAAAAGATAATAAAATTACAAAGGTTCCAAGCTTTTAGTGCATGCAGTTTCTAATGCAGCTTAATCTTTCTTGCAACAATATTTCTGATATATCACCTCTCTACAGTAATAATAATCTTTAGACGTTGATTGTTGAAGATAATAAAATAATATCCCTTAATCATCGAACTGCACAACACAACATATTATAAAATTTATAGATTTTAAGCTTGTAAAGAAATAGCTTAATAGATATAACTGATTTATAGTATATTATATGTCTTACTCATCTTGATTTAAGTGTAAATTAAATAATTGATATTAAGCCTTTAAAGTGCTTAGTGAATATGTAATATTTGAATCTGGACCGTAACAGAATATATAATATATGGCCATTGAAATATTTAACTCTTTTAGAAGAGTTAATGATTAGTTACAATTCAATAGTTGATATTCATGTGTTAAAATATTTGAATGTTGTAAATACAGTTAAGCTAAACTATAATGAAGTGCATGATGTTTCAGTGCTTAATAATAAGTCTCTAGAACTTGTAGAAGCGCGTTCCAACTTCATTTAAGATTTTTATCAAATTAAGGTTTAATCAAGTACTCTATAATCTCAGATGAGAGATGACGCTCTGCTACTGTAAGCTAACTTAATAAAACGCATTTTTCTCACGAACGACCTCCTCCAAAACGTAAGAGACAAAAAGATTACACTCAATTCATAAAAGTTCAGGAATAAAATCGATAAATTAAAGAATGAAGCCGTTCGAAGCCAAATCACGTTTACCACGAACGTCGTCTCATTGTTTTAAAAGTTATAATGAGAGAGATTTGGTTCATTTTTTATTTTATTCAAAGTAAAACTATAGTTTTTTAGTTTTTAATAGAAAACACTTCGCTTATACATTAATATAAGATTTTTTATGACTCACTTAACTGTAACCTTATCATCATTACTAAGGCTCAATTTAATAATTCCTTCTTCATCTCATAAATCATAACAATCAACAAATCCAATTTAATTATTACATAAAAATGCTCATTATTGGGATGACCGACATGAATCTTGGAACTAGCGTAGCGCTTTTCAGCAGCAACGTAGCGCTTCTAAGTTTAGGCAGGAATAATATCATAACTCTTTATATAGTTTCTTCCTGATTCTTCCTGATTCTAAAAAAATTAAAATAAAAAATCACTTAAATACGTAAATTTCACAATTTATTGCATTTCTTAGTCACAATTTTTTCATTCTGAATTGTAGTAGTCAATTATTGCTTAGTTATTGCTATCCAACGAATCTAAATTAACTTATAATATCTTAATAGCTTACTTTAAATCGTCGGTTATAATTATTAATTTTTGCAATATATTGTTTTTGTCTTTAAGTTGCTGTAATAGTTACATATATTTGATGCAACTTTTACTTTCTTCGCTAATTGAAAGAAATTTGGAAGACGAATGTTATACTATTCTTATATCATCTTCTTACATTCTTTCTTACTTTCTAACATTCAATTCAGGAGATTAGCATTTGTTCATTTGAAATGGGAAATATGTTTATATATTTTACATAAATTCAAATATAATTAAGATAGAATATTTTGTTTAGTTACTTTTAAAAATATGTTACAACACTGTTTAAATATTTTTAAACTGTGTAATACTAATATGTTCAAAACTTCATTATATACATTGTATTCATTATATACATTTATATTCTACATTAACATAAAATACTATTTAAACCATGTATATATCTCTTATTGGAAAATGTTATATCTGCAAAACACATTCAATTTCTATCACAAAATTTTAAAATATGATCTACTCTATGCTTCTTTCTTCAATAATATTGTACACAAACGATCGTTTAATATATCTTGGTACAGGTCTCAAAAACTTCAATCACAACGTTTATACTTTCGTTTTGAAAAGCATATCCATTATTAATCAAGCTTAAATTAGCAAAACTACTGTATATTTGTGAAACCAATCAGATCTCCACTCCACATAATGACTTTATTACTAGCTCCTGAGTTAACCTCTCATGACTTTGACTCTAATTATTCTATCTGTCTAACAGGATAACGCATTTTGGTATATTCTAATTAGTAACCAGTTTATTAAATTGATAGTCTGGATAAAATTTATGGTGCAACAGTATATCGCGATCGTTTGTATGTGGTGACTAAATCTTCAGAGGACCATGCTTTATTTGTATATGATGCTGAATTAGGTGGTTTGATTTAGAAATTTAATTTACAGATGGTAACTGAGCCAGATTACTGTCAATTCCATTACTACGACACATTGTATTTAATTTGTTACTAAAATAGTGCAGATTCTATTCGAATGGTAAAGGTCATTGGAGACGTAGCATTTAAGCTTAAGTTGCGTCTTCAAACACAAGAATCTAATATTTATAAAGTGAATATCTAAAAATCTGTTGATTTTGCTTTCTACAAGAATTATTTTTTCTGCTTCATTCCAGATACGTAACAATTATTCAAGTGGGTTATTCCTGAGGCACAGGCCGAAGATCAGATTTATTTCACGTTCATGTCCGGTGAACCGAAGCGCTTGGATTCAGCTGTTTTCTTGTACTAAAACAACCAGTCATTTTATCAGTTGTTTATTAATGCTAACGAGTACTTCGATGGTTCTTTCCAACTTGAATAATCTAACACATTTTTCGAGGTGGTATAATTTGAAAACTCGTTTATCCTTATCAGAGATACTTCAAGGCTACATTTTAACTCAAAACAGCTCATGTTACAATTTTTGAACGCAAAGAATGTTCAGTGGACCCAGAAAATTGAGAAGGAAGCCATTAAAGTGCTACCAAATTTAATCAACAACTATGATCAGATGATACTGATGCAAAAATATGAAGATGGAATCATGAAAATACAAATACAATTCACAAACCTCAAAAAACTATACAATTACCCATGTAAATACACTACATGCAAATGTGTTGGGTTCGTATTTATACACAAAGATAGACTCGTAGTAGCCCTAAAATCTGAAAGAAGCGTCAGAATAATCGTCCTGAGTCAAGAAACTGATGTACCAGCAGAAATACTTACAGAATTCAAAGCATGTGACAAAGTTGAATTCCAATTTGACCAACAACATACTGAACTAGATTCTTTGGATCAACTCCTATTTTCAGCAACGTACGATACCTACTCTACGATTTAAACAGCTGAAAGAGAAATGATTAAAGTTCAAGGAAAAATTATTGACTTTTCAGCACGTGAGAACCAGATATGCTATATTACTGAAACAGCTATTGGAATTATTGAAAATAATCAGTCTGTCTTTTAAATGCCGCTTTTGGAAGCAAAATCATGTTATGTAGCATCTAGAAATTGCTTTTTGTTTTTGACCAAAGAAAAACTTCATCTTATCATTTATCAAAATTGTAAGATATATCAATACACTGAAGATGTCATGAAGTACGTCGCTAACTAAATTAGATTCATGGATGGGTTCATTGAGCTTTACGGATCACAAAACTTCAAGCTATAATCAAATGCTTCTCATACGATTTAGTTATATTAAGCTTTATAAAACAACTCTGATAGACAAGTTGTAATACGTTTATTGTAAAATCTGAAAGAACCTAGTTATGATGGATCTGTTTTTGTAAAACATATTCATAAGCGTCCTGATAAAGAAGCGCTTATAAGTATTTTGCTTTAGAAGTTTCCTCACAACGAGGAGATATTATTTTATGCGATTGATTTTTACAACGAGAAGAGCTTTTTAATTCAAATCATCGAACTTATGTGGAGAGCTTAGAGACACAAGTAATTCAGCATTTTTGCAAAGATTATAGGCAAGATAGACAAGGCCAACTATTCCAAGTTTTATCCGTATCTGAGAACGCATCACGAATTTGAGCAGCTTGATTCTGCCTTTGTTAACTTCATTTTATTTACCATTTTGAAGAAGAATCCGCCAATGTTCGTGATTTACTCCAAAACGCTTGGGATTCCTGACCACATGATTGTGGAGCAGCTTGACGCGTACAAGACCGATTTGTTAAAGGAGCTGAATGAGAAACAGGTGTTCGTGTACGCCAGACAGTGCATTCAGCAAAACCTTCAGCAGAGCAACATTAAGGTCATGTCCGGCACCGTTCAGGAGCAGTTCATAACCTTAATGCAGACTTTGATTCAGCTGTACAATATTAATCCAATTTCGGGCCAGGTCCTATCGGATAAGGAAGACTACAGGAACAAGTTCCAAAAACTACAAATTGACCCAGAATTCTGCCTCACCCCAATGAAGTACAACTACCTCAAACAACAAGTTTTTGGTTCGCGCGAGAAGGACTATGCACTGTAGGAAACGAGGCTCATGCGCTACCTTCCCGTTTACAACATAAAAAACGTGAAGCAATTCGACGAGAGTTTGTTCCAAGTGGTTCCGGATAACTTCCTCTCTAACACAGCTCAGACGCTTTAACAGGGTGACTGGGACGACGAGGACGACAAGAAAACGAAGAAGCTGAAGAAGATCTCAATCAAAACCAAGGACGAAAATGTTAGCCCAAATTAGATATCAGTCGGCGCCCTGCCAAAAATTGACCTGAGCGTGATGCAGGCGATTAAGATCCCATAATTCGTAGCCCCTCAGATGTCACTATTTGAGCCCAGAAAGGACTCTGAATCTACAATCTCAGTTAGCGCAGATATGAGCAAGGTCCCCTCAGCTCTTAATCTGAACATACCGTAATTACCAAGTATCGTTCATAACACATCGGTCCCGTTAATTATCCCAACTAACGCACCAGTTATAAACGCAAATCCAATAGATACTGAAAAGAAAGAAACTCACGACTGGAACAACTGGGAACAAAAACAAGAGGAGCCAAAAGAAAAATAAAACTGGGACAACGAGTGGAAGGAGGAAAAGGCTGAAAACACTTGGGACAACAACTGGGACCATAAACCAGAAGTAAAAGATGAAGAGGTCAAATAAGAACCAAAGGAAGAAATTGCTGAGTTAAAAGAAGAGCAAAACGACTGGAACGATAATTAGGAGTAAAAACAAGAGGTGAAAGTTGAAGAAGCAAAAGTTGAAGAAGATAACGAAGGTTGGGACCAAAAACCAAAGGAGGACCCAATCAACGATCAATAACAAGAAGTTGAACAAAAAGATTGGAACAACTGGGAGGTAAAGGTCGAAAAAGATGAACAAAATAATTTTGAGGATCAAAAAGAAGAAAATTGGGAGACGAAAGTTGAAAAACAAAATAACGAAGCTCCAAAAGAAAACTGGGACAACGAAAACTGGGCCCAAAACGAAGTAAATAATCAAAATACTTTTGACCCAAATTTTGAACATAAAGAGAACTTGAACAACTGGGAGATTTAATAAGCATAAACGAATTAAAACGGAGCGGAATAGTAAAACAATGTAAACGTAACGGGGAATTTTTTTGATCCATTTTCTGTTCAAAACGGAGAAACGCATTTGAACGGAAATGAAACTAAATCCGAAAACCAAATTAATAATGAAGTTATGTAAATTAATGAAACTGAAGTAAAAGAAGAAACTAAAAAGGAAGAAAATGTTGAAGTGATTAAAGAGGAAGGTGAAAGAAAATAATAAATGAAAGAAAATAATGAAACAGTTCAAGAAAATATTTAAGAAACTGAAGTTGATAACAAGATTGAAGAAAACAAATAAGCTAAAAAATAAGAACAACAATAAGATAATCAATTGATTAATGAACAAATTCTTGAAAACAACACCTCACTCTAAACTGAACCAGTTGTTGAAAATACTGTCAAATAAGCCGATGTTGTTATCCCAAGCGAATTCGACCCATTCAACAGTGAACCAAAAATGCACTTAGAACTGCACCAGGAAGAAATTGAACTCGTACAAACCGCACCAGAACCCAAATCTGAACCAAAAGTTGAAACAATGATCAAAGAGGAACCTAAATACGAAATCCACAACGAACCAAAACGATCCGAAGAGCACTCAAGCCACATGAGCAGGTCCCAGGAACACTCGGATAAATCGCTGTCCAAGTCAAGCACTACCTCCTTCGCACTAGCCAAGATCAAGTACCAGGTGAAGAACCCAGTTGTGTAGCCGGTGACGACCGTGGACCCGTTCGGCTTCGAACCGGTGAAGCCAAAGCCAGTGATGAATGCGAAGGCCGAAGAAGCTAATTAGCCGCACAACAAGCCATTCTAACCGAAAACACAAGGGTACGACCTGTTCGACCTGATGGGAAACGCACCGCCACAGCACGTGAAGATAACCAAGAACAACGCCGTCCTCGAATTCACGAAGAACTCGCCGCACACAGAAAGCAACCCGTTCATGAAGACGGTGAAGAAATAAGAGCCCAAGAAGAAGGAAGAGGCGAAAGTTGAAAACCTGCTGGACTTCTGAGAGAAATTACATTTATAAATATTAGTTAAGATAATTGCAAACGTCTCAAAGAGAACAGTATGTTCTTAGCGTTAATACATTTCTTCACGAGATTTTGACGAACTACAAGTTTAAACTTACTTAACTTATATTACGTAGTTTGTCATCGATTGCAATTAGCTGTGCGATATTATTCATTTCACAATACATAATACTGCACAACGAGCTATTGACGGATTTAATGATCGGTAATCAACTATGTTTGATCACAGATGAACAAAGATGCATCTGATGCAAAGTATAATATGGTTATATTTCCCTGCAAACGGAAATAGTATATGGTATGCGTTTAAAGTTAATTTATTTCATTTGCTCGAGACAGAACAAGCAGATATCATCCAATGCAATCAGTTCGAAGTTAAATAATGCACTTAAAACACTCACTTAAACAGCTCGAAATACATAAATTTCTGAACCGATTTCAATAATTTATATTTTGTTTTGTAATTTAAAAGAAGTCGCTATCGCAAAACGATTGCAGTTGTACATAAAATTCTGTAGATGTTCTGAAATAACACGACTACAAGTAATTACATGTGTGGAAGAACTATATATGATAAATTAAAAATACCAGCGAAAGAACTATATTTTACTTAATGGTGAGGTTACAGTTAAGTGAGTCATTTTACTGTATTTAATGTTGGTTGAGTCTTCGCTGATATATTATGTTATAATATAATTATACTATCGTTTTACCAGTAAAATTAACATATGTCTAAATGATATATGTCGATTCATAATAGAAATAATTTTCAATAACAAATAATTTACAACATAACCCAACTTCTTTGATATAATATTTGTCATCTGCACAGTATAATAATATTTGGCATTACGAATGAATTATTAAATAGATGTCTAACATTTATATATTTAAGATACAATGTTTGCAATAATTTGTGAGAATATAAAACCGTATCAACAACAATTAATTTTAAGAAATCACACCATTAGCAATTATATTTGATCATAGTCTGTTTCAGACCTACCTAGTTTATCCAGGTAGTTACATTACATGTACAGTTGTTGGATAGCTGAGTTAGCCCAAACAATCACGACGTATGTGAGCTAGTGACCAGTGGGTTTGCAGCTTCTTCATGTAGTTTCAACAGTCAAGTGAGGTCAGATAATATGTACTGACGCTGACTTTGCTAGTTTGTATCTAGCTATGTCGATAATTTCGCCAAATTGGCCGCTCCCATTTATTCACGCGAATCAGCTAATGCTTCATTAATTGCAACCTAATTAGAAGACAATAGTCCAATTAATTTGTGTATTTCAGAATTGATGTTTCCTTTACAATCGTACATTAGGATCACTATGTTGAACACTTAAACTCAAAGTTGCAAAATTTTGTACATTCATGAAAATGATAGAGTCAAACATTTCATCAAACTCTAGAACAAATTGCGGATTATGGTGGTTTATCTTCAACATATTTTTACATTCCGAAAAAGTATATAAGACATTATAATCCAAAATCTGATGATAAGGTTATAGTTAAGTGAGTTATTTTATAATCCAAAATCAAATTCAATAACTCTACCAATATATTTGCGTTATTATATTGGATGAATTCCGTCATAGCGTAGTGTGCATCATTGTGAAAGACAATAGTACAATTAATTTTGTGTATTTCGAATTAGATATTTACTTTCTAAACCTGTTCACAGACATATATATTATCTCTTTTAACGGAAAGCAGAAAATATTGTACATTTATGAAAACGATAGAGTCAAAACAATTCGGCAAATGCAAGTGAAAATTATTATCTAGTATAGTTCCGCTTGAAACATTGTATAAGTGACAAAAGTCACTATATATGCTAAATCAAATCCAGTATTATTTTACAAATACAATGTTACAACTTCGCACCAGCTAAGATCAAGTACCAGGTGAAGAACCGAATATATATATATATATATATATATATATATATATCGAAGTCTTATAACATTATATTAACAATTATATTAAAATATCATTCTATAATTCTGAATCAAGAAGAGAAGAACATAAGATATTCTTAATAACCAAAGACACAATCATTGACCTTATGGAGTTAGTTCACAAAGGAAAAAATTATGAAGATAATCTAACAGGATCAGACAGAGAAATTCTGTAAACATATCTTCATGCCACAAAGGTAGAAATAATTACTCCAAACGAATAGAAGGCAGCCTAAAACTAAAAGAGAAAGGGTGCATACTTTAATTATATCAATATAACAGGTTTAGACTTAAGTAAATATTAAATTGGGAATGATGAAAAAGAACATTTAAATTTAAGTGAAACACAATGTTTTATATATTCACTTATGTAATCAGGTTGTTATGAGGAATCTCAAATAGAATATATCAGAAGTTAAATGAATTAAGATAACATTCAATTCTCACTTTCGTCTATTAAGAAACTTAAAGGTTTAGGTCCAATACATATAACTTATTATGAAGATGGAAAGAAAGATCAAATAGCAAATATCAATAACTCAAGTGCATCCAAAAATTCTAATTCCAAATGTGAAGATGAAATTGCAGACGTACCATTAGTAAACATTGGATGTTACAAAAACCATTATTTTATAAATGATGATTGTTTACCTATTTCGAAAGTTTGGATTACTAATTTTAAAGAACACAACCGTTATTCAAAATTTATGGAAAATACTAATTTAAAACAAATTAGAAAAACAACAAACTCTTATTGTTATTCATTCTATAAATAGGAACAAAACATTGGTATATCAGCAGGAACAATGATCACAACAATGATGGAATCAGGTTTATTTTAAGAAATTGAAAATCCAAATATTTATAATCAAAATGAAGACAAACCAATATCAGCACCAATTGATTGTTAACCATTTTAAAAATTCCCACAAAATAGTTCAGCACTAAAATAACATACAGAAGAGACTTTACAAATTAGAGAAGACAATAAAGATAAATAAACAGAAATTGTACAAGTAGGTAAATAACTAATTGTATACACAGATTTTGAATCATTCACTAAAGATGAAAATGATAATAATATTGTTCACAAACCATTTCTATTATGTTGGACAGTCGATGGCGAAACAGTATATTCAGGTAAAACTATTTTCAGTCTAATCAATTATATAGAAGATATGATGATATAAGAAGGTTATTCCAAATTTTTAGTCCTATATCACAACTTATCTTATGATGCCTCATTTATTCTTTAATAATAAATCACAATTAGAGATATACTTAAACCTGATAATCAAATCATTCAATTCACTGTTTAAAGAAATCATCATTTATCAATTGTATTTAGAGACAGCATGAGACTCACAGGAAATGATGTTTCAGTTAGTAAGATGCCATCAATGTTCTTTACTAAAGAGATGCAGTCAAAAATATACAAAGAAATATTTCCATACACATATTACACAATGAATAGATATTGTAACAAAATAGGAAGCATAACAGAAGCCAGCAAGCACATTGGTAAAAATACTAAAGAAGAGTTTATATTTTCAATTAAAAACGCACAAGCATATGTGGATGAAGATACATTTGATCTATAAAAGTATGCCCTATATTATTGTCAATAAGATGTTCGTGTGTTATGTAAAAGTATGCAACTGTTTGAAAAGATGATTAAAGAACAATTCAATTTAGAGTTATTTAAATATGTTTCAATATCATCACTTTCATTAGAAGATGGGGTTAGAATGTTCACAAACGATTTTGATATTGAAAGGTCATACTTTTATGATAACATTAGTTTATAAGACCTAATAACCTTTTAACACATTGAGTATGAAATAATATCAGGAGTAAGATTTGATGGAAGAAATTATACTATAGAAGATGTTATATTTGATATGTTCACTAAACGATAATAATTCAAAAAATAAGGTAATCCAGTTTAGATTATCTATAAGTTAATGTTAAATTCATCTTATGGAAAAACTATTGAAGCAGTTCACAACACTGAAGATGTGATTCTGAATCAAAAAGATTATGTAGACTATATTTACAAAAATAAAGATTTCATAAAAGATATAACCCAAATTGGAGATAAATATATAGTAAATATTAGAAGTGAAGTAGTTGATCAAACCGCATACACTTATATTGGTGTACTGATATTAAGTGTCAGTAAACGTATTATGAACGAAGTAAAAGTTCTATGGTCAAATTTGATGAAGAAACTAATTTGAAAAAGTTTAATACTTATTCACAAGTGGTCATCAAAAAGTATATCAACGATAAGATTACTACAGAACAAATTAACAGCATGTTAACTTAGTTATGTGCATTGGCAGAATATGTTTGGAAAAATGAATTCCAAGCAGGTGAATTGAAAAAATATAATGTCAAACTATAATTGAGAAATGCACTTATAACAGATACGTCAACAACTTAAATTATTGCAGAATGTTTTATTGATACTAAAATTGATCAAATTATTGATTCAAATTCAACTAAAGATTTACTTTAATTAGCATAAAATATATTAAAGATTACTGTTAAACTGACAAGTGGATGTCTGAAAGCGTGTGTCTGATAATTAATATTTAAATTATTTTTTGATAATATAAAATAGAATGGAAGATGAAAAAGTATTAGATTGGAGACAAAATAAAAATATTACCCCTGACGCAATTGAAGGAAAGACATGGAGATGGACAAAATAAGGATGGAGAGCAACATGTGATAAACAAAAACCAAGATAACCTAAAACCTAAACCTTACCTTAAGTTTAATCTTAACCTCAATCCTAACCGTAAGTTTAGTCCTAAGATTAACATATTGAGTATCTTAAATAAATATTAGAAACATTGAATAGGTAATAGGAAAAGTAAGAAAAACAAAAGGAAATAAAAGCAAAAGAAGAAATAAAAGAAATAAAGGAAGTGAAAATAGAAAAATAGAAACCTATTATTGTTGATGAATGTTCCATAAAAGATTAAATAAAATTAATAATAAAATGAAGTGCCTTAAAAGAAAAAGAAACCTCTTTAAACATAAAATCCTTATTTGAAATCACTTAACATATAAGTTAGTGATGATGAATGATGAATGAGAATAGGGAATAGAATTTTTGGTATTAGATTATTTTTTCAACACTTAAAAATGAGTATACAATAATATAAAGATAGAGCCTATTAGGAATCAGTTCAAACAACTTTAGACACATCATTGTCGGATTTAAATGGTAAAGCAATAATCCAATAATTAAGTTATGGACAAGACGATTATATCAGTTTAGTTTCAATACGATTGACTGAAGAAATCTATAAATTAACAGGAACAATAACTATATATGATGATAATTCAAATATTATTCCCATATAAATATTCTAACAAAATTTAACATCAATTGAGTAGTTTAAAAATTATATTCGATCATTATAAACTGATGATCATGTTTCTGTTACGTCATATTTTACAATTGATAGTGATGAGAATAATATTCTATCAATAGATTTTGATGAACATACTGAAAAAATAACAATTTCAGGCAATTTGTACAAAGCATTTGGTTTAGAAAAAGAAGTAGGAAATAAAAATGAAATAACACCTTTAACAAATTTTAAAGAGAATATATATCGGCCACTTTATTATAAATTAGTTTGCAATAAAATTAATGCAGGATTATCAAGTTTTGTAAATGGATAGGTTCAATTTGACAGTAACATACTAACTGTATTACATCCCTGTTGTTTAGAGTATCAGAATAAAACTTTTGACACACATTGCGTTATTAATAGTAACGGACCTATTGAAGTACAACTATAAGATGATAAAGGAAATAATGTCAAGTATTAGTTTATGATTTAGACTAAATTTTATAAACAATAGTATTTTATTCATAAGACTATTGATGGTGAGTCTATAAACAAAGTCCATCAAAAATAGTAAATGTATTTATACACAAATGATATTATTAATAATTTTACTTTCACAACAAGACCATCATATATGGCAGTTAGTTAATTGAATGTTGTTGTGACAGGATATATTTATAAAATTAATTTTAACAATCAATTCCGCGAGTATGCGTCGGCCTCTTAATACAATATAACAAGTTTAAATAATAATGTGTTTTCATTCATTAAAGTTTCGGAAAGCAATGTGTTCAGAATTAAGATTCGAACATTTAAGATTTAATATGAAAATGGGTTGAGAACAGAAGTTGAAGTATTTGATCATAAACCAAAGATATTGTTCAGATTGTTAGTTAAGACATGATCATATATTAATAAAGATAATAATAGATAGTAGAGTCTATGTAAGTAATTTTTTCTTAATAATGAAAATATGAATGATAGTATGTGGGGAACAGTAAGAGACGGAGTAAATAGCACCGCCGATAAATTAATTGATCAAGCAGTAAGTACTGATTTTAAACCAGCAGCAAGATAGACTGTTGAAACATTAAATAATTTAGGAAAATTAAGAGATGATTATAGAACATTAAATGATTAAATGGTTGCATTACCAGAAAAGAATTTGAATGGTGCGACTAAAAGATTAACAGGATGGTAGAAATTCAAAAATGTATTCAAAAATATTTGGACCGTTGTAAAGAAACCTGTATAAGGAATTATTGGAGCATTGCCAGGAGGTAAAATGATTAATGATGGAGCAGGAGCATTGAGTGGACTATTCAATAGATTTAAGAGTAAGAAGCAGTGACCAGCGGGAGATCAATGTATTAAGGTATAAATTGAATTTCAAATTAGTAATATTTTTTGATTATAGAAAACAAATGTCAATATAAGCAAAAATTATACCAGCGAACGTGCAGCATATAGAAAACTTAGGAGATACTATTTATGTGTCTGAATCAAATAATGGTTCAGGATTAAAAATTTATAACATTCCATTATAGGGAACAAACAATTTGAATTTTACAACAGGTTTACTCAATCATTGTAGAGGATAAACATTCCATTGGAATATGTCGGCAGGATATGATTCTGTCATTAGTACAACAAACAGTTATATTAAATATACAGTACAATTTTCAATTCCAATGGCGAATTTAGGAAGATATGTTATGAAAAATTGATTTATATAATTGATTTATATATAAGACAGCAATTACTGATAAAAGTGGTACTGATTAATATGGTGAAACAACATGTGTATGTACAGCAGCGATGAATGCATTAAGAATATTGAATTCCACAACAGTTAATTATGGAAATACAAATGCAACAGACGAACTTATGAATAGATGGAGAGGGTTCAATCAATTTGTGTTATCACCAAGTTATTAAGATACTATGAATAAAACATGGTTTGATGGTGATCAACCAGTATTCGATCATTGTGTTAGTCCTAATAATAAACTAATAGCAAATTATAAGATTGGTTCCAATTATGTATTTAGACATGACTTCATTCTTCCATTGAATGTTTTGAATTAAGTATTTGATTTAGATAATAATTTCTATCCGTCTATATTATCAAGATAAGAAGTTTAGTTTAGAGTTAAACTTTAGAATTATTCTGTTGCAAAATTATTTGGTACAAAGGATGTGTTTGATGAAGAAACAACCGGTATTGGTGATATACAATTATTTATTGCCTCAAAATAGAGTTAGTCAATATAAACTAAAATGAATTAAAAGAATAAAATTATCTAACCATATATTAGATATGAACAATTCCCATTAGAACATTCTTTAGATGCAACACAAATTAATTATGTAAACAATGGTCACAATTCAAGTGCGAAAACAGCATTATGTATTTATTAAAACGATGCGAATGCAAATGATTCATCTTATCTGCATGGATTTTGGAGCACATTTACTGTCGATTAGTTGATAGCAACTGAAAATTTAAGAATTAAGAATATACCAATTTGTACTGATACTGTGTTCTTTAGTGATTATAATGTTATTAGAGGAACCGCAGTTGAAGCATTAATGAATGGATTTACTATTAGCAACTTAGTACTGAAAACAGCTCATGTTACAATTTTTGAACGCAAAGAATGTTCAGTGGACCCAGAAAATTGAGAAGGAAGCCATTAAAGTGCTACCAAATTTAATCAACAACTATGATCAGATGATACTGATGCAAAAATATGAAGATGGAATCATGAAAATACAAATACAATTCACAAACCTCAAAAAACTATACAATTACCCATGTAAATACGCTACATGCAAATGTGTTGGGTTCGTATTTATACACAAAGATAGACTCGTAGTAGCCCTAAAATCTGAAAGAAGCGTCAGAATAATCGTCCTGAGTCAAGAAACTGATGTACCAGCAGAAATACTTACAGAATTCAAAGCATGTGACAAAGTTGAATTCCAATTTGACCAACAACATACTGAACTAGATTCTTTGGATCAACTCATATTTTCAGCAACGTACGATACCTACTCTACGATTTAAACAGCTGAAAGAGAAATGATTAAAGTTCAAGGAAAAATTATTGACTTTTCAGCACGTGAGAACCAGATATGCTATATTACTGAAACAGCTATTGGAATTATTGAAAATAATCAGTCTGTCTTTTAAATGCCGCTTTTGGAAGCAAAATCATGTTATGTAGCATCTAGAAATTGCTTTTTGTTTTTGACCAAAGAAAAACTTCATCTTATCATTTATCAAAATTGTAAGATATATCAATACACTGAAGATGTCATGAAGTACGTCGCTAACTAAATTAGATTCATGGATGGGTTCATTGAGCTTTACGGATCACAAAACTTCAAGCTATAATCAAATGCTTCTCATACGATTTAGTTATATTAAGCTTTATAAAACAACTCTGATAGACAAGTTGTAATACGTTTATTGTAAAATCTGAAAGAACCTAGTTATGATGGATCTGTTTTTGTAAAACATATTCATAAGCGTCCTGATAAAGAAGCGCTTATAAGTATTTTGCTTTAGAAGTTTCCTCACAACGAGGAGATATTATTTTATGCGATTGATTTTTACAACGAGAAGAGCTTTTTAATTCAAATCATCGAACTTATGTGGAGAGCTTAGAGACACAAGTAATTCAGCATTTTTGCAAAGATTATAGGCAAGATAGACAAGGCCAACTATTCCAAGTTTTATCCGTATCTGAGAACGCATCACGAATTTGAGCAGCTTGATTCTGCCTTTGTTAACTTCATTTTATTTACCATTTTGAAGAAGAATCCGCCAATGTTCGTGATTTACTCCAAAACGCTTGGGATTCCTGACCACATGATTGTGGAGCAGCTTGACGCGTACAAGACCGATTTGTTAAAGGAGCTGAATGAGAAACAGGTGTTCGTGTACGCCAGACAGTGCATTCAGCAAAACCTTCAGCAGAGCAACATTAAGGTCATGTCCGGCACCGTTCAGGAGCAGTTCATAACCTTAATGCAGACTTTGATTCAGCTGTACAATATTAATCCAATTTCGGGCCAGGTCCTATCGGATAAGGAAGACTACAGGAACAAGTTCCAAAAACTACAAATTGACCCAGAATTCTGCCTCACCCCAATGAAGTACAACTACCTCAAACAACAAGTTTTTGGTTCGCGCGAGAAGGACTATGCACTGTAGGAAACGAGGCTCATGCGCTACCTTCCCGTTTACAACATAAAAAACGTGAAGCAATTCGACGAGAGTTTGTTCCAAGTGGTTCCGGATAACTTCCTCTCTAACACAGCTCAGACGCTTTAACAGGGTGACTGGGACGACGAGGACGACAAGAAAACGAAGAAGCTGAAGAAGATCTCAATCAAAACCAAGGACGAAAATGTTAGCCCAAATTAGATATCAGTCGGCGCCCTGCCAAAAATTGACCTGAGCGTGATGCAGGCGATTAAGATCCCATAATTCGTAGCCCCTCAGATGTCACTATTTGAGCCCAGAAAGGACTCTGAATCTACAATCTCAGTTAGCGCAGATATGAGCAAGGTCCCCTCAGCTCTTAATCTGAACATACCGTAATTACCAAGTATCGTTCATAACACATCGGTCCCGTTAATTATCCCAACTAACGCACCAGTTATAAACGCAAATCCAATAGATACTGAAAAGAAAGAAACTCACGACTGGAACAACTGGGAACAAAAACAAGAGGAGCCAAAAGAAAAATAAAACTGGGACAACGAGTGGAAGGAGGAAAAGGCTGAAAACACTTGGGACAACAACTGGGACCATAAACCAGAAGTAAAAGATGAAGAGGTCAAATAAGAACCAAAGGAAGAAATTGCTGAGTTAAAAGAAGAGCAAAACGACTGGAACGATAATTAGGAGTAAAAACAAGAGGTGAAAGTTGAAGAAGCAAAAGTTGAAGAAGATAACGAAGGTTGGGACCAAAAACCAAAGGAGGACCCAATCAACGATCAATAACAAGAAGTTGAACAAAAAGATTGGAACAACTGGGAGGTAAAGGTCGAAAAAGATGAACAAAATAATTTTGAGGATCAAAAAGAAGAAAATTGGGAGACGAAAGTTGAAAAACAAAATAACGAAGCTCCAAAAGAAAACTGGGACAACGAAAACTGGGCCCAAAACAAAGTAAATAATCAAAATACTTTTGACCCAAATTTTGAACATAAAGAGAACTTGAACAACTGGGAGATTTAATAAGCATAAACGAATTAAAACGGAGCGGAATAGTAAAACAATGTAAACGTAACGGGGAATTTTTTTGATCCATTTTCTGTTCAAAACGGAGAAACGCATTTGAACGGAAATGAAACTAAATCCGAAAACCAAATTAATAATGAAGTTATGTAAATTAATGAAACTGAAGTAAAAGAAGAAACTAAAAAGGAAGAAAATGTTGAAGTGATTAAAGAGGAAGGTGAAAGAAAATAATAAATGAAAGAAAATAATGAAACAGTTCAAGAAAATATTTAAGAAACTGAAGTTGATAACAAGATTGAAGAAAACAAATAAGCTAAAAAATAAGAACAACAATAAGATAATCAATTGATTAATGAACAAATTCTTGAAAACAACACCTCACTCTAAACTGAACCAGTTGTTGAAAATACTGTCAAATAAGCCGATGTTGTTATCCCAAGCGAATTCGACCCATTCAACAGTGAACCAAAAATGCACTTAGAACTGCACCAGGAAGAAATTGAACTCGTACAAACCGCACCAGAACCCAAATCTGAACCAATAGTTGAGACAAAACCAATGATCAAAGAGGAACCTAAACACGAAATCCACAATGAACCAAAACGATCCGAAGAGCACTCAAGCCACATGAGCAGGTCCCAGGAACACTCAGATAAATCGCTGTCCAAGTCAAGCATTACCTC
>CAXDID010001237.1:213002-231210 GCA_963988835.1 Hexamita inflata
TGTTATAATATAATTATACTTTCATTTTCCCAGTAAAATTAACATATGTCTAAATGATATATGTCGATTCATAATAGAAATAATTTTCAATAACAAATAATTTACAACATAACCCAACTTCTTTGATATAATATTTGTCACCTGCACAGTATAATAATATTTGGCATTACGAATGAATTATTAAATAGATGTCTAACATTTATATATTTAAGATACAATGTTTGCAATAATTTGTGAGAATATAAAACCGTATCAACAACAATTAATTTTAAGAAATCACACCATTAGCAATTATATTTGATCATAGTCTGTTTCAGACCTACCTAGTTTATCCAGGTAGTTACATTACATGTACAGTTGTTGGATAGCTGAGTTAGCCCAAACAATCACGACGTATGTGAGCTAGTGACCAGTGGGTTTGCAGCTTCTTCATGTAGTTTCAACAGTCAAGTGAGGTCAGATAATATGTACTGACGCTGACTTTGCTAGTTTGTATCTAGCTATGTCGATAATTTCGCCAAATTGGCCGCTCCCATTTATTCACGCGAATCAGCTAATGCTTCATTAATTGCAACCTAATTAGAAGACAATAGTCCAATTAATTTGTGTATTTCAGAATTGATGTTTCCTTTACAATCGTACATTAGGATCACTATGTTGAACACTTAAACTCAAAGTTGCAAAATTTTGTACATTCATGAAAATGATAGAGTCAAACATTTCATCAAACTCTAGAACAAATTGCGGATTATGGTGGTTTATCTTCAACATATTTTTACATTCCGAAAAAGTATATAAGACATTATAATCCAAAATCTGATGATAAGGTTATAGTTAAGTGAGTTATTTTATAATCCAAAATCAAATTCAATAACTCTACCAATATATTTGCGTTATTATATTGGATGAATTCCGTCATAGCGTAGTGTGCATCATTGTGAAAGACAATAGTACAATTAATTTTGTGTATTTCGAATTAGATATTTACTTTCTAAACCTGTTCTCAGACATATATATTATCTCTTTTAACGGAAAGCAGAAAATATTGTACATTTATGAAAACGATAGAGTCAAAACAATTCGGCAAATGCAAGTGAAAATTATTATCTAGTATAGTTCAGCTTGAAACATTGTATAAGTGACAAAAGTCACTATATATGCTAAATCAAATCCAGTATTATTTTACAAATACAATGTTACAACTTCGCACCAGCTAAGATCAAGTACCAAGTGAAGAACCCAGTTGTGTAGCCGGTGACGACCGTGGACCCGTTCGGCTTCGAACCGGTGAAGCCAAAGCCAGTGATGAACGCGAAGGCCGAAGAAGCTAATTAGCTGCACAACCAGCCATTCTAACCGAAAACACAAGAGCACGACCCGTTCGACCTGATGGGAAACGCATAGCCACAGCACGTGAAGATAACCCAGAGCAACGCCGTCCTCGAATTCACGAAGAACTCGCCGCACACAGAAAGCAACCCGTTCATGAAGACGGTGAAGAAAGAAGAACCCAAGAAGAAGGAAGAGGCGAAAGTTGAAAACCTGCTGGACTTCTGAGAGAAATTATATTTATAAATATTAGTTAAGATAATTGCAAACGTCTCAAAGAGAACAGTACGTTCTTAGCGTTAATACATTTCTTCACGAGATTTTGACGAACTACAAGTTTAAACTTACTTAACTTATATTACGTAGTTTGTCATCGATTGCAATTAGCTGTGCGATATTATTCATTTCACAATACATAATACTGCACAACGAGCTATTGACGGATTTAATGATCGGTAATCAACTATGTTTGATCACAGATGAACAAAGATGCATCTGATGCAAAGTATAATATGGTTATATTTCCCTGCAAACGGAAATAGTATATGGTATGCGTTTAAAGTTAATATATTTCATTTGCTCGAGACAGAACAAGCAGATATCATCCAATGCAATCAGTTCGAAGTTAAATAATGCACTTAAAACACTCACTTAAACAGCTCGAAATACATAAATTTCTGAACCGATTTCAATAATATATATTTTGTTTTGTAATTTAAAAGAAGTCGCTATCGCAAAACGATTTCAGTTGTACATAAAATTCTGTAGATGTTCTGAAATAACACGACTACAAGTAATTACATGTGTGGAAGAACTATATATGATAAATTAAAAATACCAGCGAAAGAACTATATTTTACTTAATGGTGAGGTTACAGTTAAGTGAGTCATTTTACTGTACTTAATGTTGGTTGAGTCTTCGCTGATATATTATGTTATAATATAATTATACTTTCATTTTCCCAGTAAAATTAACATATGTCTAAATGATATATGTCGATTCATAATAGAAATAATTTTCAATAACAAATAATTTACAACATAACCCAACTTCTTTGATATAATATTTGTCATCTGCACAGTATAATAATATTTGGCATTACGAATGAATTATTAAATAGATGTCTACCATTTATATATTTAAGATACAATGTTTGCAATAATTTGTGAGAATATAAAACCGTATCAACAACAATTAATTTTAAGAAATCACACCATTAGCAATTATATTTGATCATAGTCTGTTTCAGACCTACCTAGTTTATCCAGGTAGTTACATTACATGTACAGTTGTTGGATAGCTGAGTTAGCCCAAACAATCACGACGTATGTGAGCTAGTGACCAGTGGGTTTGCAGCTTCTTCATGTAGTTTCAACAGTCAAGTGAGGTCAGATAATATGTACTGACGCTGACTTTGCTAGTTTGTATCTAGCTATGTCGATAATTTCGCCAAATTGGCCGCTCCCATTTATTCACGCGAATCAGCTAATGCTTCATTAATTGCAACCTAATTAGAAGACAATAGTCCAATTAATTTGTGTATTTCAGAATTGATGTTTCCTTTACAATCGTACATTAGGATCACTATGTTGAACACTTAAACTCAAAGTTGCAAAATTTTGTACATTCATGAAAATGATAGAGTCAAACATTTCATCAAACTCTAGAACAAATTGCGGATTATGGTGGTTTATCTTCAACATATTTTTACATTCCGAAAAAGTATATAAGACATTATAATCCAAAATCTGATGATAAGGTTATAGTTAAGTGAGTTATTTTATAATCCAAAATCAAATTCAATAACTCTACCAATATATTTGCGTTATTATATTGGATGAATTCCGTCATAGCGTAGTGTGCATCATTGTGAAAGACAATAGTACAATTAATTTTGTGTATTTCGAATTAGATATTTACTTTCTAAACCTGTTCACAGACATATATATTATCTCTTTTAACGGAAAGCAGAAAATATTGTACATTTATGAAAACGATAGAGTCAAAACAATTCGGCAAATGCAAGTGAAAATTATTATCTAGTATAGTTCCGCTTGAAACATTGTATAAGTGACAAAAGTCACTATATATGCTAAATCAAATCCAGTATTATTTTACAAATACAATGTTACAACTTCGCACCAGCTAAGATCAAGTACCAGGTGAAGAACCCAGTTGTGTAGCCGGTGACGACCGTGGACCCGTTCGGCTTCGAACCGGTGAAGCCAAAGCCAGTGATGAATGCGAAGGCCGAAGAAGCTAATTAGCCGCACAACAAGCCATTCTAACCGAAAACACAAGGGTACGACCTGTTCGCCCTGATGGGAAACGCGCCGCCACAGCACGTGAAGATAACCAAGAACAACGCCGTCCTCGAATTCACGAAGAACTCGCCGCACACAGAAAGCAACCCGTTCATGAAGACGGTGAAGAAATAAGAGCCCAAGAAGAAGGAAGAGGCGAAAGTTGAAAACCTGCTGGACTTCTGAGAGAAATTACATTTATAAATATTAGTTAAGATAATTGCAAACGTCTCAAAGAGAACAGTATGTTCTTAGCGTTAATACATTTCTTCACGAGATTTTGACGAACTACAAGTTTAAACTTACTTAACTTATATTACGTAGTTTGTCATCGATTGCAATTAGCTGTGCGATATTATTCATTTCACAATACATAATACTGCACAACGAGCTATTGACGGATTTAATGATCGGTAATCAACTATGTTTGATCACAGATGAACAAAGATGCATCTGATGCAAAGTATAATATGGTTATATTTCCCTGCAAACGGAAATAGTATATGGTATGCGTTTAAAGTTAATTTATTTCATTTGCTCGAGACAGAACAAGCAGATATCATCCAATGCAATCAGTTCGAAGTTAAATAATGCACTTAAAACACTCACTTAAACAGCTCGAAATACATAAATTTCTGAACCGATTTCAATAATATATATTTTGTTTTGTAATTTAAAAGAAGTCGCTATCGCAAAACGATTTCAGTTGTACATAAAATTCTGTAGATGTTCTGAAATAACACGACTACAAGTAATTACATGTGTGGAAGAACTATATATGATAAATTAAAAATACCAGCGAAAGAACTATATTTTACTTAATGGTGAGGTTACAGTTAAGTGAGTCATTTTACTGTACTTAATGTTGGTTGAGTCTTCGCTGATATATTATGTTATAATATAATTATACTTTCATTTTCCCAGTAAAATTAACATATGTCTAAATGATATATGTCGATTCATAATAGAAATAATTTTCAATAACAAATAATTTACAACATAACCCAACTTCTTTGATATAATATTTGTCACCTGCACAGTATAATAATATTTGGCATTACGAATGAATTATTAAATAGATGTCTAACATTTATATATTTAAGATACAATGTTTGCAATAATTTGTGAGAATATAAAACCGTATCAACAACAATTAATTTTAAGAAATCACACCATTAGCAATTATATTTGATCATAGTCTGTTTCAGACCTACCTAGTTTATCCAGGTAGTTACATTACATGTACAGTTGTTGGATAGCTGAGTTAGCCCAAACAATCACGACGTATGTGAGCTAGTGACCAGTGGGTTTGCAGCTTCTTCATGTAGTTTCAACAGTCAAGTGAGGTCAGATAATATGTACTGACGCTGACTTTGCTAGTTTGTATCTAGCTATGTCGATAATTTCGCCAAATTGGCCGCTCCCATTTATTCACGCGAATCAGCTAATGCTTCATTAATTGCAACCTAATTAGAAGACAATAGTCCAATTAATTTGTGTATTTCAGAATTGATGTTTCCTTTACAATCGTACATTAGGATCACTATGTTGAACACTTAAACTCAAAGTTGCAAAATTTTGTACATTCATGAAAATGATAGAGTCAAACATTTCATCAAACTCTAGAACAAATTGCGGATTATGGTGGTTTATCTTCAACATATTTTTACATTCCGAAAAAGTATATAAGACATTATAATCCAAAATCTGATGATAAGGTTATAGTTAAGTAGGTTATTTTATAATCCAAAATCAAGTTGTATATAACTCTACCAATATATTTGCGTTATTATATTGGATGAATTCCGTCTACATGGCGTAATTATTAAATGTTATGAAAGACAATAGTACAATTAATTTTGTGTATTTCAATTAGATATTTACTTTCTAAACCTGTTCTGGGTATATATATTATCTTTCTTTTAACGGAAAGCAGAAAATATTATTTTGTTTATGAAAGCGATAGAGTCAAAACAATTCGTAAATGCAAGTGAAATTATTATCTAGTATAGTTCGCTTGAAACATTGTATAAGTGACAAAGTCACTATATATGCTAAATCAAATCAGTATTATTTTACAAATACAGTATTTACAACTTCGCACTAGCCAAGATCAAGTACCAGAGTGAAGAACCCAGTTGTGTGGCCGGTGACGACCGTGGACCCGTTCGGCTTCGAACCGGTGACCAAACCAGTGATGAATGCGAAGGCCAGAAGAAGCTAATTAGCCGCACAACAAGCCATTCTAACCGAAAACACAGGGTACGACCTGTTCGACCTGATGAAACGCACCGCCACAGCACGTAGAAGATAACCAAGAACGCGCCGTCTCGAATTCACGAAGAACTCGCCGCACACAGAAAGCAACCCGTTCATGAAGACGGTGAAGAAATAAGGTAAGAAGAAGGGAAGAGGCGAAAGTTGAGAAACCTGCTGGACTTCTGAGAGAATTGCATTTATAGTATTTAGTTAGGAATAAGTACCAAACGTCTCAAAGAAGACAGTATGTTCTTAGCGTTAATACATTTCTTCACGAGATTTTGACGAACTACAAGTTTAAACTTACTTAACTTATATTACGTAGTTTGTCATCGATTGCAATTAGCTGTGCGATATTATTCATTTCACAATACATAATACTGCACAACGAGCTATTGACGGATTTAATGATCGGTAATCAACTATGTTTGATCACAGATGAACAAAGATGCATCTGATGCAAAGTATAATATGGTTATATTTCCCTGCAAACGGAAATAGTATATGGTATGCGTTTAAAGTTAATTTATTTCATTTGCTCGAGACAGAACAAGCAGATATCATCCAATGCAATCAGTTCGAAGTTAAATAATGCAACTTATACATTTCTTCACGGTTATGTATCGATTCATAACAAATGGATCATCAGATTAAATTGTATTAAACATTCAATTATTTATACATATAAAATGATATCTTCTATCATATTAATATACAAATAGTTGAAGACAACTTAAGTTTAATGTTAAAATACTATCTTAGTAAATGGAAGTGTGTATAATTACTGTTAAAAGACATAAATATTGAATCAAATAATTCTTAATAACAAAATACACTTAAGTCAGTAATCTAATTAAATATTTTTATATACAACTAGTACAAAAGAATCATATATATCAGCAGATGTAAACAATATAAACATTAATTCGTTCACAGTCTTCGGTTTCAATAATAATATCAGTACAATTATGAATTCCATAATTAATATTTCTATATAATTTTAAGTAGTGAAAGGTGCGCTACTTTGCACAATTTGTGATGTGACAGTCACTAGTTCAACTATGATATTTGTTGCAAGTGGTCAACAATTATCTGGACTACTTATAGAATCAAAGTAATTCATATAAATAACATTCAGCTTCCTTTAATATAAATTTTTTAGTGCATAATCATCTGGTATTGTAAATGTAATAAATTCAAAAGTTATAAATTTCAGTATAATTGAATCAAAGATATCAGGTTATAATTTCTATGTCACCAATACAACCGGATATATTTCCGGAACAGTTAACTTTAATATGCAAGTAAATTTCACGAATCTTGAAGTTTGTGTTATTAATACAACTAAATATGGTTAGGTGAATTAAAATGTAATAATAAATTAGACTGGTATTGAAAGTTTATAATGCTTAGATATTTGTGGTAGCTTAATATTGGCTTACGGTTTGTGTGTAGACTAATTTAACTATAGTAAAATTAATTATGATGTCTACTAATGCTTGTATCCATTCGAATATAGTATCGACCAATGTGTTTGTGCAGAAGGATATTTGCTGAACGATTCCAAATGCTTGAGTATTGTAAATGAATTAACAAATATTAAATCAAGTGTCGCATAAGGTAACTAATAAATATCTAACCTTCAACAAAATATCAATTAGCTAGAATAAATACAAATTGAAATGTATAAAAACATAAATCAATATATTTAAGATAACGTTTCAATTTTGGATAAGCGGATAGCAGATAATATAACTATATAAAATTAGAAAATATTAGCTGAAGACAATAAACTTTTACAAAAAATAGTTGACAATTCTTCCATTTTGGAAAACAGAATTATATCGAATGCAAGTGCAATATATCAGAAAATAGCTGACAACATAACAATCCTAAATAACAAGCTCTCTCAGGCTATCATTGGCAACTTTACTGTACTTGATAAAAGAATTTAAGATAATGTCACCGCGATAAATTAGTCAATATTATCAGGATATAGTATTTTGCTTCAGAATATTATTGACAATACAACTCGTCTAGATCAAAGGATATTCTAGAACGTCTCAAATTTGAATTCTCTTATCACAAATACAACAACAAAATTAATTCAGAATATTTTGGACAACACCACTAATTTAGACAAAAGAATAGCTGAAAATATCACAAACGTCCACTCTACCATATCTTCAGGAAATTCTAAATTACTTCAAAATATAGTTGATAACTCAACAACTTTAGATAGTAGGATTTTTAACAATATTACTAGTTTAAATTAAACATTAATTGATAATGTAACGACAATATAAAGTTTAATTGTGAATTTATAACAACAAATTGATTTATTGTAAAATAAGCAAGACAAACTACCACTGGAGATGCTCGACAACATGTTCTAACAAGAGAACTACGAAGCCACCGAGTTATGGATGGTATGCGGGCAACCTGCGTTCGTTCAAACTTTCGACATCACTTCCGTTACCAACACCATAACAGCGTCGAACTTCACGAATGGCTCTGTATTCGGTTCTCTCATAAATGTTCAAAGCGCGTTTATAGATATTCAGGGCGGGGTTTACGCTTCCGTTGTGTAGCCGTTGTTTGCAGCTCAAAACTAGTTCTACAATATCAAAGTGCAAGTAGGAACCCAGATAGTTGGAAGTGGTCAAATATTGTCAGGTAACAAAGCTATTATTATCAACTAGCTCAGCGTACAATCCAAAGTTGGAACAATAATAAACATAAATTCCATGCTCCAACTCAACATCCTTTAAACTCAATCCATTAATACAAACGTTAAAGATATGAAAGTCAACCTTGACATTGAAGTTTCAACTGGTAATCTTGGTCTCGTTGGGTCTCTAACAGGACAGATGAACATTATCAACTATTATGTTTCTGGAACGTACGAAACTCAAGGTAGTATGAGTCTTGGAGCTTCCGCTTTGAGTTCCAGCAATGTCATAGTTAAACACGTGAACTTCGCACCTTACTCATACGTCTATGGAAATTAGTCCTCTTATCTATTTAGAATCGTAAGTTCCAGCAGCATTGAAATATCAAGATGCATCTTAATAGTTGGAGATGCCAATACACAATTCAATTTAGGTTCAACGTCTAATTCCACAGCTTCAGCATTCCAATAATTTGGAGGTTTTGTAGCATAAATGACTTTATCAAAATTAGTATCAGCAGAAATATCATTTACTTCAAATTTGTCGTGCACAACACAGTATATGATTAAATCGGGATTACTTTTAGGTTTATCTACATCTATATCTAATTAAGTAATATTCCATGGAATTTGTTTATAATTAATATTAAATGCGGTAACTAACTTCAGCTAATTTGGTGTGTTAGGATCAATAGATGGAAATGTATCATTTAGATAATCAATTGTTAATATTAATATTTCTAATTCTGAAATAATAAATACTTTTGGTATCATTGGCTATTGTACTTTGCAAAGTATTTATTCTTCATTATCAGATTTAATTATTACCATTTATATTGATTAGTAACCCGGAAATAATAATGGTGGGCTGGTAGGAATATTATATTCTTCAACATCTAATATTCAAAATATTTCTTTGAATAATAGCTTTTAGAATAATACTGGACAGTGTGGTGGACTACTTGGTGTAGTAAAAAGCAATTTATCTTTACTAAATATATAAGTTTCGAATGTTACTATAAATTCAACTGGTAATTCAGGTGCTATTATTGGACAGTCTGTTATATCAGTGATTATGAAGAATATTGTTGTTGACCACTCTTAAGTTGAGTCCCTTTCGTATGTTGGTGGTTATGTCGCTGTATCTGATTCTGATATAGATTTGTAAAATGGAATTACGAAAAACTCTTTAATTACTTCTAATCTTAACCTTGGTGGATAAATTGGTCTCATGCAAGCGAACCAAATTACTGTAGTGTAAAATGTTGATGTAAGCAATGTAACTATAATGAGCGTGCTTACCTGTTCAACAGGAACTATAGTCGGAATTTCTCTAACTGGAACGTTCATAAGTGTAAAGAACGCTGTCATTTGCGATGTAAATATCTCTTCAAACGGAGGTGGTGGTACTGGTACTGTTGTAGGTTGGTCATAGTATAATTTAAATGTCTCTAAGTGTTAGGTAAATAAAGTTTTCATTTATGCAACCAGTAGTGGTGCTGGAGGTATAGTCGGATAGGTATCGAATATTTCAAAAATAGATTAATGCGAAGTAACTGATATATTTATTAATGCTACAAGTTCTGGAACAGGTGGTATTAATGGACTATCGTTATATTTATCAATTGACAATTGTAAAGTGTTTAACATTTTACTAACTACAATAAATCATGCCGGTGGCTTTGCTGGATTATTGAATGAATATACTAATATAACTAAAGGAAATGTGAATAATATAACAATATAAGCCAATCAATATGCTGGAGGCATTGTTGGAGCATCTAAATTCTTTGTATTAATAAGTTAATCGAAAGTAAATGACAGTAATATTTAATCAATAGCTGTTGGCGGCGGATTGATTGGAATATCAAATTCGACAATTATCAACTTATGTACAGTTACTAACATTATTATTGTATCAAATGTATAAGCAGCAGGTATAATTGGAATTACTTATACTGTGTCAAACGGATCCATTTAAATTTATAATGTGTCAACATTTAATATCAATTTAAAGTCTTTAACAGATTGTTCTATTGGAAGTGTTATGGGGATAACATATTTAGACGTTTAAATTATAGGTGCTTATATTTTTAATACAAGCATTTCTTCATTTTCCGCTACAGGAACTGGAGGTGTGGTAGGATATTCATTATCGAACATTTCATTCATAGATTGTATTGTTGATAATTTATATATTAATTCGAATGCAGGAGGGAGTGGAGGTATTATAGGCCATTCAAATATAACTTCTGTTATTAATTGCTCTGTTATTAATTCAAAAATAATTTCTACTCGACCTACTGGGGGTATTATTGGGTTTTAGATACCAAACATAACTATTATCGATAGTTAAGTTAGTATTTAAAGTGCTTTTGTTAGAAATATTTCTTTAATATCAGATACATACGCTGGCGGACTTATTGGATTGTATGATTCACTTATGGATCTTTAAATTATTAATTCAAAAATTAATTCAATTACATTATATGTAAATAATATTTTGCAAGGGAATATAGTTATTGGAAAATCACGCAATACTGTATATTTAATTAGCAATTCAAGTTCTAATGGAGTAAATATAATAAATGATATCGAACAAATAAATTGTAATAATTTACTAACAACTACGAATTTGAGAGGCTGTTGAAGTGATAATCTTATTATAATCATAATGTTTAATATTTTATTTATTTGGCGTAAAGAATATGTTAATATATAAATAATTATAATTATAATTATAATTATATTATATAATTATATTAATCTATTGTATTAAGGTAGAGAACTAAATAATCACTCAAACACTAATGTCATACCCATACATAAATCCTGCAACTTTCCATAAATTATCCACTCCCTATCACACAGATATTTTCCTGTGTGAAAAGTTAATGAATTATTATCAATTATTATCTTATTGTCAATTATTGTCAAAATTAAGCTATTGTTTGATGGTTATAGTATCAACTAGACCAATTTGTCCTGCATTTTCTAACATATACAGTTGGGACGGAATAATAGAATCGAACAGCTTGAGGTGAAATTGATATTAAATTGAATATTAAAATAGTAAGGACTATGGTGATAATTTGCATGTAGGATTTCACTCGAACTTATTACTTCCACCTCAAATAGCGAGTTTTCATAATATACAAATATAATTAATATACAAATATCTATATAAACTGGAACTTAAACTATCATATTTGTATTATATATGATGTAAATAAGTGAATGTATGCTGGTAGACGAAAGTGATTATTCTATACTTAAAATCTTTGTAAGAACTAGATTTATCGCACAATTGTTGCGTTGATATATCTCCATTATAGTACTTGGTCAATATCAGATCCTTGAGGCTTGACAATAATTAAATAACTGATATATCTCCTTTGAGATAATTGGTCAGATTGCAATATTTGGATATAAAATGCAATTATGTTGCTTTCGTGTATCCTTTGCATGATTTGCAGGAATTGGAGTAATTTTTTATGGAGGAGAATATAATTCGAGATATCAACAATGTAAAAAATGTAAGATGGATTTCAACATAATTCATTGCTACTCAAGAATAAATAACCTTATCTAATAGAATGAGCGATATAGATATTACCTCCACGATTCTGAGAAAGATACTCATTAAAAGAACTGCCTTTAAAACAAAACTATCTTCAACAACACAGGAACTGAAATAAATTAAAACGAAATACGACCAAACAGCGTTTGTTTAAAACATTGAGTTTTCGTTCGAAAAACTGGGGAATGAACAGTGTTCACAGTGAAACATTTAATTTAAAATATTAAGACTAACTTATAATAGAACTCTTGAGGATGTTGTACATAGTCCGGACTAGGCGCATTGACGGGACTGTCGGCAAGGAAAAGTCTATTTCCAACTTTTGTCATCTGATATGATATTAGTGATTTTCATTGAATATAATATTTTACATACGAATTGTGAACCCACCTCTCATATTGACTTTTCAAAGTTAGAAGCCGCTTTGAGTACTATACGTTAGATGTAGTTAAAATTCCTAATTTAATCACGCATTACATTAGAGCCAACGAATATTTATTTTAATTTGTGATAGTATAATTAAATTAGTTAATAAATAATTAATATACTATTATTTAAGAAATTCAAAAGATGATAATAAACTGGTTTTCCAGTGTATCTTTCCAGCTTCTAATTATCAGATAATATATTTGTAAACCTTTTCGATGATTATAACTCAGAGTCTTTTAACTTCAACAAGATATATAAAGAAATAGTTTGATTCATTAAAATATTTTCGAAGTATCAGCATAGAATATAATTTGTTAGTTCATATTTTTAACATTTTTATTATTTTTAATTTATAACTAAAAAAAATCAAATTTAAAAGATCTAAATTCAAAGAAAGAACATCGTAAAATTAAGTTTCATTCGGTAGAATTATATGATATATAGTAATTGATCAAAAATATGTATTATTGAGAATTTAAACAAAAGCTTCATCAATGAGACTTGTAATAATAGAGGCTTTGTGTTTAGTTAAATTCGAATTATAATTTTCTAATAAAATAACATCCAATGTAGGCATTTGAAGATATATGTATCATTTTTCTGAAAACGATTTCAGATACATGTTTTACATCTATTTGTCAAGTTGTGTTAGTTATATTTCGACGACTATAAGAGCGCTATATATTCTAATTTATATTTATATTAGTCATTACAGGATGTAATAATTCTAAAAATTAAAACTTTATTTCTATTGGTCGCCATCATAATGTAACTTAAAGGAATGTTGGCCATGATAATATCTTTAAATAGATGTGGCTTTAACGTTATATCCTAATATTGGCGAGATATAGTTAATTGTCAAAATTTGTAAATATTTTGTAGATAATTAGTGAGATTTGATTATCATTTGTTAAAATAAATCAATTGTGTAAATAGAACGCAGAAAAACATGTATGATGTACTCAACATTAATTATTCCACTACATCTTCCGATTTTCGAGTTTTATCAAACTATTGTGATCATTTAGAATGTAAATATTATTGCAACAATATGTAATATTTGTACAGGCAAAAAGTTAAATTCTTGATGCTCCCTTGTAATTTAAACCATATGCTCAATAATAATATTGTAAAGTAAATTTGTAAACTTGAATCTATAAAGGGTAATATTAATAATATATTAAAGTGAAATTCATAACGTAATATGATCAGCCCACATATATACAAGAAATATTAACAAAAATCACTTTTCACTTCGTGCCGACAGTCCCGTCAATGCGCCTAGTCCGGACTATGTACAACATCCTCAAGAGTTCTAATGTAATGATCATAAACACACATTTATATACGCGTATCAGGAGGTGGCTCATAGGATGTGACTTAATATAGATGCTACAAAATACACTACTAGAAATACATTGCTTGTTGCCTTCAATGTAGTCTCCAAACTGTTTATTCCATTTTTAAGCACTTTGAAGTTACAGGCAAGCTAGAAGCTTCTCATGCCGATAATAGTGTCAGAAAATTTGGCCAAACTGAGATTTTCGCATTGTTAAATATCACCAGAGCCATAGATTCGAAACTCAACGAATCATAGCTGAAAAATACTAAGCCCTTCGTGGAATTTCCATGTCTCTAACAACGGTATCTCGTCTCCTGGCCAAATTCAGTTTAAGCTTCTATGTTGCTAAGATAAAGCCAAAACTTACCGAAAAGCATAATGGAAAGATTGAACTTTGCTCGAATGAACCTGAAACAACCAATTGAATATTGGAGAACTTTTTAGTATACCGATGAGTATCGCTCAAAATGCTATGCAAATCGAGCGAGTAGAGTGCTCAGAACACCTAAAGACGAGTGGAATCCGAAGTATTTTCTCGAAGTGTAAAATATGGACTGTTTTCGTGCATGATCTATAGTACGATTAGCTATAGATATAAGGGTCCATTATGGTTTATGCCGTGCGGTACGACCATGAATTCAATTGTCAATTCTTAAGTTCTCAGACTAGTTACACTTCCATCACTTAATAGCATAACTTGAAGTTGCAACAAGATAACGCCCCGACACATTTTAGTAAGTATATGAAAAACTTTTATACTGCTAACAACATTGAGCTCTATCGCTTTCCAGTAATGAGTCCAGACTTAAATCCACTTTTTCACTGCTGGAATCCACTGAAGTCAAACATTTCCCCTGAAGAATGTACCACATATGACTTATTAAAAGAAGAAGTAAAGAGGGCGTGGGAGTAAATCTCGTTAGATATCATCAATCATTTGATTGACTCTATGCCCAAAAGGTTAGAAGCAGTAATAAAATAGAAAGGAGATGCTACTAAATATTGAGTTAATATATAGTTAAAATTAATACAAAAAATAGTTTTGAAATAGTTAGTATTTTTTGAAATCAAAGTTGGCTTGGCGACCACAGTAAACTATATACATTTTGAAGTGGATTCGTCACAAAACGACTGTACTGCAGTCTTGTGCTGAAAACACGCTGACGAACGGAATATGTCCCAAATGGGGGTGAATATGTGATGTAGCGAGCACGATGCCGATGCACTCGTTCAGTGGAACAAAGTTCGAAGTACTTTAAATATCAACCAACGAGTCCGCTTCGCCATGCCTCAAAAAGACAAGAATGAATCGAATATTCTCGAGTGAATGTGAGTTAATGATTTAAATAATGTAATAGACTCACTTAAAAATTGTTTCTATTTGTAACAATTAGTCAACCATCATTGTTGTTGGTTCTTGAGCTATATGTGAAAATAGAGCAATACAGCGTGCTACCCGAGATGATTAGACGTGAAATACCTGTTTCCTTCCACACTTCTCTATTTAATATGAGATAATTCTATGTTTTTCGACATTTACGAACTCATAGTGTTCTAGAAACAAATGAACAGAAGATATTTAGTAACTGTTTTAACTGCTTGTTGATTATTTTGATCTACCAACATTTGTATATCTTTGAAGCTGGACCAACGATCATGAATTTATTCAAGAGGCCTGTTGACGAAATACCCATAAAACATATCTATTGATAGATTTAAAGCGACCAGTGAATACTGTATCTTTGGAACTTCTTTCGTTAGGCATGAAGCGCGCTAACATGCGAGAGCACTTCGATTTGTTTATTCTATCGATTTTGTTTGATTAGATTATATTTTGAGTGTATTTTTGCATATATCTAAAATATTCAGTATCACTTATAACCAGATAAACTTACTGATTGAGAATGTCATTTTAGCTTTCTGGACTTCGTCACAGACTCTTGATATATTTCTCCTGAAATACTTTTATAACATGAAATATTTTAGTTCAAAAGGTCTCCACACGATATCTGGTGGCTGATCGTCTAAACCTCATTTTGAAGTGGAATCGATTCGCTGCACGCTGGGAATACGTGTATAACTACGAACGAAAACAGCCACTTCCGTCACTTTAATGGGCAAACAAAACGACTGTACTGCAGTCTTGTGCTGAAAACACGCTGACGAACGGAATATGTCCCAAATGGGGGTGAATATGTGATGTAGCGAGCACGATGCCGATGCACTCGTTCAGTGGAACAAAGTTCGAAGTACTTTAAATATCAACCAACGAGTCCGCTTCGCCATGCCTCAAAAAGACAAGAATGAATCGAATATTCTCGAGTGAATGTGAGTTAATGATTTAAATAATGTAATAGACTCACTTAAAAATTGTTTCTATTTGTAACAATTAGTCAACCATCATTGTTGTTGGTTCTTGAGCTATATGTGAAAATAGAGCAATACAGCGTGCTACCCGAGATGATTAGACGTGAAATACCTGTTTCCTTCCACACTTCTCTATTTAATATGAGATAATTCTATGTTTTTCGACATTTACGAACTCATAGTGTTCTAGAAACATATGAATAGAACATATTTAGTAACTGTTTTAACTGCTTGTTGATTATTTTGATCTAACAACATTTGTATATCTTTGAAGCTGGACCAACGATCATGAATTTATTCAAGAGGCCTGTTGACGAAATACCCATAAAACATATCTATTGATAGATTTAAAGCGACCAGTGAATACTGTATCTTTGGAACTTCTTTCGTTAGGCATGAAGCGCGCTAACATGCGAGAGCACTTCGACGGTCCTTGTTTATTCTGTCGATTTTGTTTGAATTAGATTATATTTTGAGTGTATTTTTGCATATATCTAAAATAGTCAGTATCACTTATTACCAGATAAACTTACTGATTGAGAATGTCATTTTAGCTTTCTGGACTTCGTCACAGACTCTTGATATATTTCTCCTAAAACACTTTTATAACATGAAATATTTTAGTTCAAAAGGTCTCCACACTATATCTGGTGGCTGATCGTCTAAACCTCATTTTGAAGTGGAATCGATTCGCTGCACGCTGAGAATACGTGTATAACTACGAACGAAAACAGCCACTTCCGTCACTTTAATGGGCAAACAAAACGACTGTACTGCAGTCTTGTGCTGAAAACACGCCGACGAACGGAATATGTCCCAAATGGGGATGAATATGTGATGTAGCGAGCACGATGCAGATGCACTCGTTCAGTGGAACAAAGTTCGAAGTACTTTAAATATCAACCAACGAGTCCGCTTCGCCATGCCTAAAAAGACAAGAATGCATCGAATATTCTCGAGTGAATGTGAGTTAATGATTTAAATAATGTAATAGACTCACTTAAAAATTGTTTCTATTTGTAACAATTAGTCAACCATCATTGTTGTTGGTTCTTGAGCTATATGTGAAAATAGAGCAATACAGCGTGCTACCCGAGATGATTAGACGCGAAATACCTGTTTCCTTCCACACTTCTCTATTTAATATGAGATAATTCTATGTTTTTCGACATTTACGAACTCATAGTGTTCTAGAAACAAATGAACAGAAGATATTTAGTAACTGTTTTAACTGCTTGTTGATTATTTTGATCTACCAACATTTGTATATCTTTGAAGCTGGACCAACGATCATGAATTTATTCAAGAGGCCTGTTGACGAAATACCCATAAAACATATCTATTGATAGATTTAAAGCGACCAGTGAATACTGTATCTTTGGAACTTCTTTCGTTAGGCATGAAGCGCGCTAACATGCGAGAGCACTTCGACGGTCTTTGTTTATTCTATCGATTTTGTTTGAATTAGATTATATTTTGAGTGTATTTTTGCATATATCTAAAATATTCAGTATCACTTATAACCAGATAAACTTACTGATTGAGAATGTCATTTTAGCTTTCTGGACTTCGTCACAGACTCTTGATATATTTCTCCTGAAATACTTTTATAACATGAAATATTTTAGTTCAAAAGGTCTCCACACGATATCTGGTGGCTGATCGTCTAAACCTCATTTTGAAGTGGAATCGATTCGCTGCACGCTGGGAATACGTGTATAACTACGAACGAAAACAGCCACTTCCGTCACTTTAATGGGCAAACAAAACGACTGTACTGCAGTCTTGTGCTGAAAACACGCTGACGAACGGAATATGTCCCAAATGGGGGTGAATATGTGATGTAGCGAGCACGATGCCGATGCACTCGTTCAGTGGAACAAAGTTCGAAGTACTTTAAATATCAACCAACGAGTCCGCTTCGCCA
>CAXDID010001237.1:231310-315370 GCA_963988835.1 Hexamita inflata
ATTATATATATAATCTCCAAACCTGAAAATAATATTTTCTTTCACTTTCTCATCGCGAAGATCATTTTTTGCAGTTCTTTGACAACTTCGAAGGTCGCGGCTTTTTTGAGGTCCATCGCGTTTTTATTTAAAAACTGAACCAATTGTTCAATTTGGTTTTTGTTGGATTCGTTTTTAGGACTAACTGGGGTATTCAGGATCGTCTGCACTGCAGTTTTCTAGTTCAGTTGTTTGGTCAGATTCAATATTGTATCGTTCAAATTATCTATCTGAGTATTCAGTTGCTAATTCAGGTCGTGCTGGTTTTGGGCTTGTTAGTGTAGGTCTTGCTTTTCGAAGTACAATCTGTCGATTTTGAGCTTCGAGTCGTGCTGGAAAACAGCGAATTACTTCGTAAGCGCGTCCAAATCAGTTTTTGTAGTGTGCAGTTGCGCTTGAGAGTACTTGAGCTCGAAATCGGTTTTCTAAATTGATTTCTGCTACAAATCAACTTATACTTGCTTGTTCTGCACGTCTAGTTCGGACTGTTGTAGTAAGTTCAAATAATCGTAGGCTATATATTTCTGAGGTTGTATTTGAGTTTTAACTATATTTGTTTTAATTAGAACAGATTTTTGCTACTATATGGAGAATTACAATCCCAAAATATCATCAATCACGCGTCCCGCATTACTATCTACAATAACGGGCTTCAAATTGAATTTAAAATCACACTAAAGAGGAACCTACAACTATTCCTTGCAAATGCTTAGTTATTCTTTAATTTATGCACACTCCTGCGTTATCTTCTACAGATCACTGGCAATAATCACCTTCGAATGACCAGGATAATCCAACTGGTAATCTACTTCAGAAAGATTCGCCAAAAGGGCTAACATTTGCGATTTGTTAAATTTCTGCGAATCTATCCAAAATTACATCAACTGCTTCTAATTGTTAAAATCGTCTATATTCACATTCGCTGTTTTTAAAACCTACTATAACTTCTTTTTAACAAAAAATGGCTGAGACAAACACTTCATTTTTCTTATTTGAGATATTGATTCAAAGAGAATCAAATCAGAAAAATTTGAAACACTCATTTGGAGCGGAATAATAATTAAAAGATGAAAATCTTGTTAGAAGTTTAAAATTAGTATAAAAATCAATCTCTTTTTACTTCTAATTTTAATAAAAATAATGCAATATAAAGTAAATAATCAATACAGTCACTACTAGCATTCGGGTTCTTCTTTAAAAAGTAATTATATTAAAGACTTTAACCGTTAATTGATTTATTTAGTGTTTTCTATAATTTCATGCACAACTCTTAAAAATTTGATTTTAGTTTGTTTTGATTGAATTTATTTTTCTATTTGTATTATTTCGTGTGATTAAAATATAACCCTTAATTATAATTCAAATTATATTTCAGATTTCAAAGCAGATTATTGATTTTACATTTAAAATAACTTATAGTTTATATATTTTTATAAATGTTGTAGAGGAAATGATTATATCTTGTTACTATGCAGATCTAGCTTGTAGAGAGATTATAAGCGCTAAAGAGGACTAACATCAATAATCTGATTCCAACTTAAACTAAGTTCCTACAAAGAAATGAGAGAGCGTAAAAACCAAACGCTTATTATTTTATTAGAACTTAAATCAAGGCGACGAAGTAGCTTTTAATTTCTAAAATCTGCATATTTTATAGAATTAGACTATAAGCTCAAGATCTACAGATTACACATAGAATTTACAGGCCACTCCTACAAATCACAATTAATTAATAATAATTACTGCAATTTATTCAAACTTCTTAAAGGGGATAAATCTAACTTATTCTACGACAAATTTAAAAACGACAAATTCATTAATGACATGTCTTGAGGTTTGTTTTTCATATTTAAAAATCGTTGTTTTCAGGCCATTTTCTGCTTCAAATAATGTCACACAAGCTAAACCCTCTTGGATTCATTCTCTGTGTCGTCCAGATAAGACAGAATTATTTGGTCTTTAATATTAATTCCATACTCTTTCATAGAGTTACAGAGACCAAACCTTTGGAGTGAAAAATGTTTACTGATCAGAAATTTACTGATATCATCATGAACACGAATATATAATATAAAGTGTGTAAATGCCCGAAAAACGTCCTTCAACACATGTCATTAATGTATGCAAAGCGGAAATGTCTTTAATCTTTAAAAACCCGTTGGGTTAATTTGGGTTTTTTTGTTTTCTATAGTTCTAAAAATTTATATATTGTTACATTATATAGTAACTCGACAATTCAGTTTTTTCAATTTCAGACCCACTTCTTTAACAGAAAATGAGAAATATAACACTTGAAGCTTAAAAATATTTCGTATCAGAATCTTGCTTCTACTAAGCGGAATTAGTGCAGATTACTTATAATAGGAATTGAATCATATTATATCACACCTGCATCATACTAATTTAAATTATAATAGGATCTGAATACTATTACACCACACCTGTATCATATTAATTTAGTCAAATTCTAATATTGCCATGTATAAAACAATTTGAAGACAAGTTAATAATAAAATATGTAACTATATGCAATTAATATTGTGATATCCTACTTTCGAAAAATTATTCTCTTACTTGATTGGCAATATTAAATTTATTAAATTTTGGTCTCTATATAAGCTAATTGGTTTTGGTAATAAATTTTAGTAATAACTTTAAAGAAATTATTAGTTTTATGCTAGACAATACCAGAGTCAAGATCAACAAAGAAAATAATTACCACAATTATGAATACGGTAAAGAAAAAACAACTAGTAAGATTATGAAAATGTAACATTATGTTAACCATAAGGTATTCATAGATTTATGTTATAATTGAGGCAAGCAGTTTAAGATGTGCGCTGAAGTAGTTAGAGTGATTTGTATTATTAACTTGTTGATAAGTAAAATACAACCTATTAAAATTAATATTATATGATTATACTCTTATACATCTAGTTTTTACAAATTAATAATAAGTCCACTTCATAAGAGGAGTCCGACAGACGGTTTGAAGTGAAATTATATAATTTTGAATGTGGGAATTAAGAGTTACATATTGAATAAATTGCTGACATAAAAGAATTGAAATGCCTTTGTATGATTTCCACACCTCAACGAATGGAAATCAAATTCTGTATATTGCTGTTAGATAATCAATGAAAAATAGACTGGAGTCGATCATAGACCATCAATGGATACATATAACGACTCCAAAAAGTACAGTAGTAATCAATTTTCTATAATCTTCGATAACTATTAAGTAAATAGCACATCATATACTATCAAGTTTAAACTACAGCTCTGAAGATTAAGTGCAAAACGATAATGCTTCAAATAATAAGCTGAATATTTCAAGTTAATGAAAATTATTGAAATCACCTTTCAAAATTCAAGGAATTGAAATTTAAATATTGTAGGAAAAATGGCGCCCTAACTTAAATTAGGGTGCAATTTGATAAATAAAATACTTTTAAAATCTGCTTTTTCAAATTTCTACTACACTTTTATTAAAGGACAAAATTACAAATAATAATTTCATTAAATATAAGCTTTAGTCTATCAAAAACGCAACTCACTTAATGAATTATTAAAATAATTTAAAGAAAGAAAAATTATTCATGCACATGGTTTCTTTAGTATAACTAAGTAAAAATATACATTTAAATATTTTATAACACTTTTAAAAATTGATTTTTATTGCATAAATATTCCTAAAATTTGTATTTTTATATATTATTGTGGTCTAAAAATCTGCCAGAAATCTTCCTATATATAATATATAATATATTGATTATTAAATTTCATTTCCACACCCGAACGTTCTGTCGATCTCCTCTACTTCATATGCTATTTTGACTTATAACTTCAGTTTACCAAAGTATTTTGTATGATGAAATAAGCTTCTACAAAAATTTGGTGTCAGAACTTGGTCATAAGTTACGTTGCCCCATTTTCATACTGAATGGAAATAGTTTATTTTTTTCGAATTTATGAGTTATGAATCTCAACAAATATACAACAAACTAAATAATATAGATTAAATTAGTGATAATATATAAGTTACTATTAATTTACCTACATTAAGCCGACTGAAAACTAGTTTGTGTAAATCATAAAATATTTAATGAATTACACAAATATTCAAGTTTATAAACTACTAAGTAATAATCAATATATTTATATACTATCTTGAAGTAATAATCCATTAACTTCTTATTATCTTCTTCATGATCAAAAATATTTATTGTAATTAAAATTGAATTTTGCAGCAATAGATATAAGTGATATTAACTACAGTAATATTAATACTCATTGATGTTCTATATATTATTTTATGTAATTTACGGAGTGATGTCTTTCTTATTTTATATAAATATGTCTTATACTTGTTCTGTTTAATCATTGGAACGAAATATATTAATAATTTTGCAAAAAACTAGTGATACTATTTTTCCACATCATATATTAAAACATTAATTAAAACATTCATTATTCTACAATATTATTTACAACTTAAAACTGATTGAGTCACCTTGAGTAGATTCAATCAATTTTAACTTAATAATATCTTTATGTTCCAGTCTTAAATCTTTATTATTAATATATGTTTAATCACTTTTCAGCGATGACCTTGAGTGCTGCTAGTAATTATTTATTGAGTTCTTAAGTCATTTAAATTTCTGCCTGTAAAATGCTGATTGATCTGTCAGCTCTGCTGAATCCTTCAGTTACTCTTTTTTCGATTTTTGTGAGTTTGGCGTCGAGCATCATGACAGTTTCTTGATCATTGGACATAACATTAACTTTTTGAAGCAAACATTCTGAGGCTATTTTTTCGAATTGTGTTCTGAGTTTGGGATTTACGTCAAATTGTTTGATCATCTGTTTTACGTAGGCGGATTGTATGATTTCCGAGCTGATTCCGAGTATTTTGAGTTGTTCTTCATTGAGTGTGACTCCGAAGTTGGATCCGACTGTTTTTGGTTCAAAGGTTGAGTTGATTATTTTGTTATTAATTAAATCAACGCACAGGTCGCTGAATACCGCTGCTCCGTGTTGTACGTGCAGTAAATCGCCGACTCTACCAATTTTTTGGAATCCAGTTTCCTTCATTTCGTAAAGTACGTGATTGAAGATTTTGAAGCATTTATCGAGGCTGTTGAAGACGATATCTGCTTCGAGGTGATACGTTTTTACGAATTCGTGTTGTAAAACATACGTTTGGACCGCGCTGGCTATGCACAGCTTGTTGCCCATGTTGAATATCTGCCCTTTGATTGGGATTCCGACCTCGACTACGTTCGGGAAGTCAAGGAAGTAAAGTTTTTTGTTCACGTAGAAGAAAACGTCACCGTCGGCAACGACCGTTTACGCGTCAACTTTCCCTTCAAATTCAATTTCAATTGGGAACTCGTGCGAAACGTTGTTCTCAAAATCGGTTATGACCAGACTCTTGGAAATCAAAGAAAGAAAGTTGGACGTGTTCCAAATCGGAATTGAGCACACGATTTCGCTTTGCTAGAGTTTGCGCATTTGTGAGTGTGGAGTGGAACATAATTGTTATATTCGGAATATTAATTAATCGGTTGATCTGTGTTTTTAAATATCAAAATTTGATAGTCTTTGATCTCCAATAAAAATACTAATTTAAATATTGTAAATAGATGCATATATATTTTACGTGTTAAATGCGCACTCACAGGTATTATATTTCGTTACCTACTTGTTGTGCACAAACTCCATTAGTCCGAAAAAGCTAACGGAGAGTCTGTGAGGAGGTTTGACGTGTGATAACGCCACGCGAGATATTTGGTTAGAGAGGAATGCTGTTGTTTTCTTATTGATCATCGTTTAGATAAGGAAAGGAAATGTGATCATCAGAGAAAAAGGGTGACCAGTATAGACGTAATTTACGGAGTGATGTCTTCTTCTTGTTGTGCACAAATATACATTCATATTTATCTACCAAATAGTTAAACGACTTTATTAATCGCATGAATACTATTTGAATGTTACTGAACAAATAATGAATATTTTTCAAAATCCTTTTATTCTTCTTCCAGATTCATGTGATAATTATAACATATTAGAATTGAAATAATGATATTTTTCCACAATATTATCATTATTTATATATTTACCCACTTCAATGTCATAAGTTTGGTTTTAAGCAGCAGAAAACAACGAGCTTGATACAATAAATAAATTAAAGTCGAAAAATTTGAATAGGAAGAACGAGAATGGATAAACTGCACTTATGATTGCAGCGCAACGTGGAAACATTAATGCTGTTCGTGTTTTAGCAGATCACGAAAAAGGTTAGATTTGTAACGAGGAGACAGCACTCTCTCTTGCTATAAAGAACAAGAAGTTCGATGTTGCGAATTATTTATACGAATTCGAGGTTAAAGACTAAGAGGACATTATAATTCAGATTTTGAATTAATACTACGATGGGTCTGGTCCATATCCAAATTTGAATTCAGCATATTCAGGAGGTACTCCGGATATAATGGACATCATAAACCACAATCTTCTGGACTAGAATACGTTCAATGCCAAATTGAAGGAGTATTAGAACACCATATGCAAGCTTCAGATGAAAATAGAGAACAAGGACGAAGAGCTATCTGAGATTAACATAGTTTTTGACGACGGAAAGTCCATGGATTAGCTGTAATAGCTAAATGACCGTTTGGGAGCGGAGCTCACAAAATTCAAGACCTAGCTTGAGGAAAAGGATGCAATCATATCAACTCTCCAAAATCAGTTGAAGCAGCAAGGTGACGAGAACAACCACGTCTCAGAGTAGCTCAATAAAACGATATCCGAGCTCAACATAACTCAAGCCTCACTACAAACCACTCAACAACAGCTCAAATCCGAGTAAGAAAAGCTTCACCTTCTGAACGAAGCCAAGCCCGCCCACGACCACAGCTCAACTGACAACTACTACAGATAACAGGCGGATAAGTACCAGATTTAATACTTTCAACTCAAAGATGAGAAGCTCCAGTCGGAACTTGACATAAAAAAGCTCACAAAAGAACTCCAAAGTCTTCAAGAAACAACCGAAACTGAAATAAAAAATAAAAACGAGCAGAACGAACGCCTTCAGAAGGAAATTGAACGTTTATTATCCGTTCAAACATAGCTCAATCTTCAAATTCAAAAGAGCAAAAAACTCGAATTTGAACCGGGAAACAGCAACTAATCTGAGATTAACATGATCACCAACAACTCAAGCTTCAGCGTAACGGAAACATCAAAGAAAAAGAAGAAGAACAACAGAAGAACGGACGAGGAAACACAACTAAAACACGCCCAAACCGACGCAGAAGAAATAATCAAACCAATCATGCCTGTAATACAAGCGCCACCACCAAGCGATCAACTCAGCCAAGTACTTGCAGGAGAGACAAAACCAGCCAAAAAAGACAACAAATAATTTATCGGAGTACTCATATTCATACTCATCGCACTCGGAGGCATGCAACTCATGGATAAATGATAATCAACTATTTTTCATCATATCAAATTAACATAAAATTCATTTATATCGCGTTTTAACATATATAAATAATAATTTCACTCCAATGACTGTTGTATCTTTTATTGCACCAGACAATGTATTTCAGCAAATATCTAGTTATCTATACACAATGTCACGATCAAGAGAACAATTATAACTTTTATTACCATAATCACTAATGGTTCCTGATAAAATTATTGTTTATCCAAGAAATAGAGTATAATTATGCTACTAAATGAATTTAGAATAGTTAGACAATTAACGTCTTAGTAATATAGTTAGCTAAATGTAGTCGCAAAATAGATTGTTAACTATTCCAGATACTATTCACATTATAAAAGAGTTACTACTAATTTGTATTATATTGCACAGAAACTCTTTTTCTACTTGTGGAATTGGTATGGATCAAGTATTTGTTAACTAATCTACAGGTTAAATCAGAATTAACATTATTGGTGATACAGACAGATTTATTCAACATTTCTTTAGATTAGCTGATTCAGATTTTTCTGGAAGACTTTACTCCGAGTCTACTTTGATTAATTCTTTATACACACATTTTAACCTTCAAAATAGTCTGGAAATTGAGATTTTTTAAGAATTCTGTGTTGATCTAATGAAGTATACTTAGATCAAAGAGAATGCAATTTTATAAAAGCTTTTCTAAGAATTTGTACAATCTGATAATTATTCGTTTGCTTAGCTTTTCTGTAAACTTTTGTATTTTGAGCGTGTTTATAAAGACTTACAAGTGTCCCAAGCATCTTTGGTTTTAAAATAAAAAATAAATTCTCTTCTAAATCCATTCACAATGTTAAATCACTATCTCGGACTATGTTATTAAAGATTTATGAAGTCTGATAAGGTAACGGAGCTAACTATGTAAATGTTATAGGACAACGAATAGTTTAAGACTAATTTTCACACAAAAATTCAAAATTTTATCAATAAAAATGTATTCTAGAGGGAATAAGATTTATTTTAGGATTAAACAGAATAAATGAATTTGCACCTGAAATATTCTCGGGTTACTGCTAAAATTATTACTATTAAGTAAAAGAAATAATAAATTAAGCTATTTAGCGAAGGTATGGCACAGTTAGCTAAATTTGAGTTCAGTTAGTAACTTGTTGTACTACATATAAAAGATGCAGAACAGTATGTTCATGATTTAATTCAATACACAAAAGATTTTCCTTAGAATACTATTCTGGACAAGTCAACGAATGTGATGGATTTATTGATAGAATACATGGGCAATACGCATTCGTCAACATAGCAAAATGCGCCAAGGCGAAATACATTTGATGATATATCATCTTCTTCTCCTCCAAAAAATACAAGCAACAATTCATTTTCATTTTAAAAGTAGATTGAGGACATTTCCAAAGCAAGTTATGAGACATATGCTGGAAATTCGGTTGTTCCTCGTTATCGCACTTATATGCGAGAAATGTATTCATGCACGTAATATTTAGGCTAAGTATTCCCAGAGTTATTGCAGTTGCTTGATATTGAACCGAATTTGGAGCTTTCAACCTTTGATTGTTTAACAGGTGGCTTGTATTTGATAATGTTGACTCGTTATTTGATAAAGCCGTTTATGAAAATTGTGTTTGTTTTGGAGTAAGATGATTTTATATCTGCTTCTGAGATTGACCGTAACATAATCCAGGCAATGCTTGTATGTTTTAATGACGAACTAGCTTATAATTCTTAGATTTACTTCCTAGAGCAGACTGAGCCGGTGTAAAATGTTAAGAAAGCGCAACGCGCAGCTCAAATCCACACTTTCATAAACAAATCTCAAGCCTAAAAGCTCGAGCACTAAATCACCCAAGAATTCATTGATGGCGACGGCTCGAAAATAATTTCCTTCGTTTCAGGAAAGTCTTCAACAGCTCCAGAATTGCTTTATATCTACGAGCAAATTTAGAATTCACAGTGCGAAAAGCTCTCCTGGTTCTGTTTATTCAATCAGTTGAAAAAATACTTCATTCAGTCCGGATTATACTACCTTGATACAAATGATGACAATTTTCAGTCCAAACTTCTTCAAACAATGAAATCAGCACCAGAAAACACCCATCAAAAATTAAGAGAAAACCTTTACGAATCAATTAAATAAACACAAATGACTGTTCAATTTTCAGTTGACTACTGGACAAACACAGTTCCCTGCCCACATAAAGCGAATATATTCGTTGAATTACTGAGCAATATAAAGTAATCAAATACAGCCAACAAAAACCTGAGAATTGTACTGTTCGCTGCCAGTTTGCTGACCAAATAAGTAACTGTATAATTTTTAGCAGATTTATGCAAAATAGAGAAGGATGAGATCATCAGTATTTGCGAATAACTATCAAAATAACGTATCATGACCAAAATATAACACGATAAATACATGATCACTGAATTAGAACAAACAAGGTAAATCATCATGGCACTGAAATGCAACGACATAAATTACGTAGCAGACTACGTTTTCACATATTTAATTCAAGAATACGATTTACTGAATGATATACAGAAACACATGAAAACTCCTGAAGCGCAAGCAGATTTATACAGTTAAATATGGCGCATGTTCAGCTGCTTCGATATTTGTGATAGAATCGAAGGATAGATACCAGTATTACAATTAAACAAAAACCTTGATAAATACGTCACCAAGAAAACAAACTTCGTTCTATTCGATAAGGATTACTCTAACATTCACTCAATAGACCAAGTGCTCTCACACTCTCATGATCTCCTTACTCAATCGGATTCAGACTCAGAAGTTAACGAAGAACTGGAAGATCTCATGTTTGGTTTTCAAATATAAGGGCACAATAAAGAATCGTTAGTTTAAGTCGTTCAAAAAGACAAAATGAAAACAGAATTACTTAAAGTTAGCGGAATTCTTATTAGAATCAAAATAGCTCTTGTATTAATAAGTTGCTTGAGTCCAAATACAGTGAGTGAAGGAAAATGCCGTCCAAAAGCAACAGTCCAATCCATTTAATAAAAGTAAAGCTAAATAATAGTTACTAACAATACTCCCTTCATTCAATATATAATTAAACGGACGAATCAATTAGTAGAAACGATGAAGCTTCTTATAAAGAAGACACCATAGTTATCAACTTTTGAGAATACTTTAACGCAGCTTGAAACAAGTTGTTAGTGGTATTAATTCGTGAACATGCCATTGAATGCGGCAACTACAGCATTAGCCGAGTTATGCACATCTAATGTTGCGCCAGCTGGTTTGTCACTAATTGCCTGGCGTTTGCTTCGAACGGGTTATGCGAAGGAGAGCATTAACTTCTGTTTATTCCAGCTTTCGCCTCTGCTTAACTACGAAAGAATTTATAGAATTGAGAGGAGCCTGGCCAAGCACCAGCTTGGAATAGTGCAGGAGAACACGATTTTTGATATTTAGTAGATTACGATGAAGTACTACGAGATTTTCGTGCACAAAACCCCGTTCAAGCAGTCCGAGTTCCCCTTCACCGAGCTTGTATTGTTGCTTGAAGCTTTAATATCCGGGTGCCGTGTAACGGGTAACATCCACCTCCAAATTGCCGTTTGCTCCGAAATCCTCAAAATCTCCTCCAGTTTCGGCTACTTTTAATTTGCAAATATATGCCTCCTCATTTTACTCAACTTTTTAACCCAAAACTGCTCTGACAGATAAGCAAGCGCTGAGTACAAACTGATTGAACGGGCTCTTACAAACGTTAAATACGAAACTATTGAAGTTATTGTAACCGAACCAACCGTTATTCTGAGAACGAGAGCCATGTTCCAGTAGTAATCGAGCCTGAGGAACCAGTACATGGACCTAATGATAGACTTCAACGCTGACCACGACTACCAGACACTGTGCGACCGCATTCTACAGCACTACTCATTTTCCAGTTTATTAGAGCTGATTTTGATCGATAACAGCAATATGCAGCTGAATGACATCCTGCTGAAGAACATTGACGATTACACCAACTTTGACTCCCCAATCGGACTAAAAATCATGCTATGCAACACATACTTCGTGCACTACCTGAAATAAGACACTTTGAGTGAGCACTACGCTGATATACGGCAATCACTCGACTATTGGATTCGCGTCTCAGAATCACAACACGAAGCTGGCATTTACTCACTAATCAACGCATTTGTTGACTCAATTTACTTCAGAGCCACCATCACTTGCTCAATGAAATAATCACAGGTGTTCTGGGATAAAACAGATTTCGTTATTGAAGATATATATCTTGAAAGATTAGAGTAAGGACTATTTTACGTGATAATCGTTCTTTAAGGATTCAACTGGCTGTAAGCAAAACTATCAGATTAAGAAGTAAACAGAATATTTTGCGAAAACATGATTAAACACTACGTAGGAGTTGTAAAATGGACAGTAGTAGAAGAGAATTTTAAATAATGGACTTCCCCACAATAAGATATATGTTCTGACCATCTTTTGAACACGTTTTATTTGTTTTAGCTTAAAAAATATAACGTTGACTTATAAGAAATTATGTTCAAAGCATAAAATATTCTAGAAAGGTTACAATCAAACAAAAATTCAATATATTTACTTTTCGGCAAATAAAAGAAGACAGATAATTAAATAATAATTCGAAATGTTATCTAAAGAAAAGTCAAACAAGAAGAAAATGGTTATGGATTTATATATTTTTGGGTAGATTGAGTGAAATTGATATATTTCTACTTCAAGTTGATTAATAATACATGTTTTATAATGACTTGAAATATTGAAAGGATCTTTGTTTGAAAGAAAAGGCAAGACCAGAGAAAGAGAAAAAGGATGAATAGAAAAAATTAGACGTTATGTTTTTTAAATTTATTTTGTTATAATGTGTACTTTATTTATCATTATTTAATAATGACATTATATGTTAGGTGTACTCATTCTGATTCAATCATCGGTCAAATATCGTTTTTGTATAAAGTCAAATTATATCAAATGAAAAAAGACTATTATGAAATTCTATTTAATTAAGTTATAATTGAATATAAACCCACTTCAATATATGTCACAATTTGAGCTATGTGTACTGAATTAATCTATAGAAAATAATCATACAGATTAAATTATAATTAATGATTTACATGGACTAAATATTTTCAATGAAATATAAAAAATATAAGTTATTGCGCTTAAACAACAATAAAATTTTTGATATATGTACTTTGGAATGTCTAGTTGATTTGGAACTAGTTTATTTGGATTCAAATTCAATTATTGATATTTCTGCATTTAAACGACATTAAAACTTATCCGTTCTCGACTTAAATTCGAATTAAATATCGGATATAAGCTCGCTAGCATCTATTTTGTCCTTAAACAAAATATGCCTCCACAATAATCAAATCAATAGTATATAAAGTCTAGCAAGCTTATAGAATCTTAAAGAATGTTGCTTAGGCCAAAATCAAATTACATGCTTGTGCCCGCTACAAAATTTGATTCGACTTGAAAGTCTACACCTCTGGAGCAACAAAATTAATGAAATCACGTTTCTTAAAAAGTTAAAATAGTTGAAAAATCTCAGTTTAGATTAAAATAACATCGTTGATGTATCTACACTGAACTATTTAACAAATCTTACTGAAGTAAGTGCAAGCCAAAACCAAATATGCGAGATTCAACTCAACACGGATACTATTTAATAACTCACCATTTTCTAAAACTACATCACTAACCAAGATAAAATTAATTCTTTAAATTACGAAAATTACATTATAGGAGAATAATTTACACCAAACTCAAGATAAATACTACTTTCAAGATAAATATAAAATATTTACGGATTTAATGATTAAATATAATAAATGAACAACAAACGATAACATATTACAAACAGCATTCGAAAATTTGATTATTAAATTAGATAATTATAGACTAAAATGAATGAAATCTAGGAAGCGTTTGCATATAACGTTATAAACTTATTTTAACACCAAATAAATAGTATAGAATACTCGCAATAATGAAAATCCAATAATTACATTTTTACATTAATATATATTAATATACCAGAAAAGTGAAATGATTCATTTTCAATATTTTATAAATTTATTTTATAGGTCTAGTAGACTTATCTTATTTTGTATTTGGGTTAATCCCAGAATGTATGTAATAGTATTTGGACCTGTATAAGAGTCCAGACAAAGAAGACTCGATCAAACTACACATGTTTGTCCCCAGATTGGTGGGCAAGTACCAGAAGGAGTTCAACCTGAGCGCCCAAGTGTGTACAATCCTGTGCTACGCCATTTTCTCTCTGCTGCAGAGCTTCTTGTTCACGGACTCCGGATTCTTCCTGAAGGTCTTCAGACAGGCCCTGTTCCTGCAAATTAAGAGGCTTCTCGCCCAGAAGAACTTCGGACTCGCGCACTTCAACGCCGCCGCCTTCTTCGCCCTAAACCTCGTCTTAAAAAGGGGCTTTGGAACCTCTATCGCTCTCGGCCTGCTTCAGTTTGCTTATGAAGTCGCGGTTCAGTTCGCCTCTCTGAAGATAACTTCTGACGCGATCCTGGCCAAGACGAACACCGCGGTGCTCAAATCCGCCGATTTGTCCAAGTCCATCCGCTCCAAGGTCGTCTCCAAGCAAAGCCTGCTCACAACGCTGTCTGCCACTCCAATCTCTGAGGCCGTAAAAGAAGTCATCCAGGAAGTGTAGCCCATTAAGAAGCCAGAACAAGTACAAGAAGTTAAAGTCGAACCAAAAGTCGAAGCAGTCAAGTCCAAGCCGAACCCATTCGCCAAGAAGCAAGAAGAACCCGAACCAGAATACCCAATGCAAGTCCAGGACTCTGAATGCCCAATCGGAGAAGCTCCAACCGCCATGCTAGTTTCCACCGACGATCCAACCAACCACATCGAACTCCTGAGACTTATCGGTCAAGGAAGTTTCGGGACAGTCCACGAAGCCCTCGACCTCGACTCCAGCGAGATGGTGGCCGTTAAGGTAATGTGTGTCGGTGACTATCAAGAATACAGAAATATAGTTAAGGAAATCAAGTTCTTGAACGCGCTGAGCAAGCACCCAAACGCAGTTAAGTATGTTCAATCCTACTATCAACAAGGAAAGAACGAGCTTTGGATTGCCATGGAATACTGTTCTGCCGGCTCTGTTTCTGACCTCATGAAGCGCTCGAAGCGCACACTTACAGAAGGCGAAGCTGCGTTCATCACTCATGAAATGTTGTCAGGTCTGCTTTTCTTAAAAGAAAAACTCGTAATGCACAGAGACATTAAGGCTCAAAACCTTTTAGTTACTTCTGAAGGAAACATAAAGGTCTCCGATTTCGGAGTTTCAGCGTAACTCAAAAACGATGCACAAAAGAAGTAAACTTTCATCGGAACTCCATTTTGGATGGCCCCTGAAATAATTTTACAAAAAGCGTATGGGTTCGAAGCTGATATTTGGTCTGTAGGTATTACTGTAATCGAAATGCTTGAAGGCAAACCACCACATTCGGAAAAACATCCTATGAAAGCCATGATGAGTATTCCAAGTGACCCAGAACCAAGACTTGACCCTAGTAAGTATTCGACCGCTGCGTGCGACTTTGTTAAATGCTGTTTGTAAAAAGATCCAAGCTAAAGACTAAGTTACGAACAATTATTAATGCATGAATTTATGGGGACCCGTACAGATATTCTCGATCTAGTTAGAGGAAAGTGCGATTTAGCATATGCTGCTTCAGAAGGATCAGGAACAATGGTAAATATGACAACAAATAAGTGAGATTATAAATAAAATACAAGCTCATAAGATACTTTCGACGATTTTCTTAATTTAAAGTAATGTATATTGTGATTCTCGTTGCACAGCAGTCCAAAAGCTTTAAAAGCTTTTTGAATTTATGCTTCCTTTTATCATCTAGACAGTTGGCACATAATTAAAATATTAACTCCACAGTTTCTTTATGATATCAACAAGTTATTAATTTTACATGCAATCCACTTAACCTTCTTTTGGTACATTTTTGATAACGATATGTTTGACCGGTTCCATATTATTAATATATGAAGAAGCAAACGGAGAATTATAGAAGTTATTATCTGCGGTTTCATATTCATTACTACTATCATATTTAGGGTATACATCATCCAGGTACATACAAAAATATTAAAGGTTATAAAATTTTGATATTTATTTGGAAGTAATTTACATAGCAGTTGACATTTCAGACCATAAATACTTCTTTTCCTAATAAGAAAGTGATTCTATGTATTAAATAATGTCAACAGCATCGTACTGTAATTTAGATATTTATTTTTACTATTTTGACATTACTAAAGCGAAAGCAGTCTCAAATTCCATTAAACGTTAACATTAATTGATGTTCAGAAATTTTCAAAGAAGTGATGAATTAAAATACATTCAGAAACAGAAATAAAAGAAGAAGTATCTGGATATTTTTCATGTATAGTGTTAATTGATTGATTAATTTGAGAGATAATAGTAGTAACAATCATTTAATCTTACTATCATATAAATTATATATTTTGTACATTCACATCATTCACAAACTCTAAGATTGTTGGTTTGACTAATATTTATGTAAATATAGACTATTAATGTACAATTCGTTTAACAGATATATTACTATATCGGCTTTTTGCAGTGTTGATAAATTAATTCTGGGACACTATTTTTTTGAAGTTAATATTATATTCCTTCTCCAATATTATAGTTAATTACTCAAATATTTCGTTTGAAGTATTTACATTATTGCGTTTATAATTAAAAATTACAAATAATTACTACATAATTAAGAATTATATGCTAAAATATTTTGTATTTGTGAATGTTTGTGAATGTGTCAGAATGTATCTATTTTAAACTTTAATATTTCCTATATTACTATGTTATATTGTTGTAAAATATAGATATTTCACACCCAATGAAATGAACAGTGCATCTGATTATTTTTCTAATTTTGAGACTGCTTTCGCTTTAGTAATGTCAAAATAGTAAAAATAAATATCTAAATTACAGTACGATGCTGTTGACATTATTTAATACATAGAATCACTTTCTTATTAGGAAAAGAAGTATTTATGGTCTGAAATGTCAACTGCTATGTAAATTACTTCCAAAGAAATATCAAAATTTTATAACCTTTAATATTTTTGTATGTACCTGGATGATGTATACCCTAAATATGATAGTAGTAATGAATATGAAACCGCAGATAATAACTTCTATAATTCTCCGTTTGCTTCTTCATATATTAATAATATGGAACCGGTCAAACATATCGTTATCAAAAATGTACCAAAAGAAGGTTAAGTGGATTGCATGTAAAATTAATAACTTGTTGATATCATAAAGAAACTGTGGAGTTAATATTTTAATTATGTGCCAACTGTCTAGATGATAAAAGGAAGCATAAATTCAAAAAGCTTTTAAAGCTTTTGGACTGCTGTGCAACGAGAATCACAATATACATTACTTTAAATTAAGAAAATCGTCGAAAGTATCTTATGAGCTTGTATTTTATTTATAATCTCACTTATTTGTTGTCATATTTACCATTGTTCCTGATCCTTCTGAAGCAGCATATGCTAAATCGCACTTTCCTCTAACTAGATCGAGAATATCTGTACGGGTCCCCATAAATTCATGCATTAATAATTGTTCGTAACTTAGTCTTTAGCTTGGATCTTTTTACAAACAGCATTTAACAAAGTCGCACGCAGCGGTCGAATACTTACTAGGGTCAAGTCTTGGTTCTGGGTCACTTGGAATACTCATCATGGCTTTCATAGGATGTTTTTCCGAATGTGGTGGTTTGCCTTCAAGCATTTCGATTACAGTAATACCTACAGACCAAATATCAGCTTCGAACCCATACGCTTTTTGTAAAATTATTTCAGGGGCCATCCAAAATGGAGTTCCGATGAAAGTTTACTTCTTTTGTGCATCGTTTTTGAGTTACGCTGAAACTCCGAAATCGGAGACCTTTATGTTTCCTTCAGAAGTAACTAAAAGGTTTTGAGCCTTAATGTCTCTGTGCATTACGAGTTTTTCTTTTAAGAAAAGCAGACCTGACAACATTTCATGAGTGATGAACGCAGCTTCGCCTTCTGTAAGTGTGCGCTTCGAGCGCTTCATGAGGTCAGAAACAGAACCGGCAGAACAGTATTCCATGGCAATCCAAAGCTCGTTCTTTCCTTGTTGATAGTAGGATTGAACATACTTAACTGCGTTTGGGTGCTTGCTCAGCGCGTTCAAGAACTTGATTTCCTTAACTATATTTCTGTATTCCTGATAGTCACCGACACACATTACCTTAACGGCCACCATCTCGCTGGAGTCGAGGTCGAGGGCTTCGTGGACTGTCCCGAAACTTCCTTGACCGATAAGTCTCAGGAGTTCGATGTGGTTGGTCGGATCGTCGGTGGAAACTAGCATGGCGGTTGGAGCTTCTCCGATTGGGCATTCAGAGTCCTGGACTTGCATTGGGTATTCTGGTTCGGGTTCTTCTTGCTTCTTGGCGAATGGGTTCGGCTTGGACTTGACTGCTTCGACTTTTGGTTCGACTTTAACTTCTTGTACTTGTTCTGGCTTCTTAATGGGCTACACTTCCTGGATGACTTCTTTTACGGCCTCAGAGATTGGAGTGGCAGACAGCGTTGTGAGCAGGCTTTGCTTGGAGACGACCTTGGAGCGGATGGACTTGGACAAATCGGCGGATTTGAGCACCGCGGTGTTCGTCTTGGCCAGGATCGCGTCAGAAGTTATCTTCAGAGAGGCGAACTGAACCGCGACTTCATAAGCAAACTGAAGCAGGCCGAGAGCGATAGAGGTTCCAAAGCCCCTTTTTAAGACGAGGTTTAGGGCGAAGAAGGCGGCGGCGTTGAAGTGCGCGAGTCCGAAGTTCTTCTGGGCGAGAAGCCTCTTAATTTGCAGGAACAGGGCCTGTCTGAAGACCTTCAGGAAGAATCCGGAGTCCGTGAACAAGAAGCTCTGCAGCAGAGAGAAAATGGCGTAGCACAGGATTGTACACACTTGGGCGCTCAGGTTGAACTCCTTCTGGTACTTGCCCACCAATCTGGGGACAAACATGTGTAGTTTGATCGAGTCTTCTTTGTCTGGACTCTTATACAGGTCCAAATACCATTTTTGAGCGGTGTCTATATACTACATCAATGAAGTGGATCTATTTTAAGAAAATATTATTATAAAATTCACAAAGTAAAGCTAATTATTATAAATAGATTTATACACATCAAAATTGTTTTGCTAATGAAATAATAAGAATTTGTATTGATATTGTTATTTATCAACAATCCAACCAATAAATAAATAATAAACTCTATTAAGCATCTTTTAGTGTCATTCTAATTCAATTTCATAATAATAATCAAAAAAAATATTGCGCTCACTTGTTCTTCAAATTGATAATATACATGACAACGTTCCTTTGGAAATAGTTTCTGTTTTGCATTTGTTCCATAAATTTCCCAGCTATTTCAGATGGCCTGCAGTCTGGCATTTACGATATTAGTTCCTTCAGCACTAACTTATCAGCTTAGTCCAGAAATTCTTGGTGCATAAATCTTTTGAATGAATTTTAGAAGTATTCTCTGAGTTATGTGTGATTTTTGTCTGGTATCAGTGTGTGCATCTGCCTCCAGAACTGAGCGGTGTTGTTGAGCTTCAGGTAGCACACGGTAATTTCGCACAGTTCTTTATTATCACAATCAACTTGTAGAACTTGCTTCAAAGCACTTGAAAATCTATTTTAGAAGTCAATAGATAACTGTGACTGCGTTCTGGGTCTATTATCGCGAAGATTATAGCACCTGCTCTAATTTAGCTAGCTCTGGTTACAAATCCCCATGTTTTTGTTCACCATGTAATTTAAAACGAGCTGATTGAAGAGAAATTTCACGTTGTATTCACTGGTAAGTAAAAGTTCGGAAACGTTTTTGAAGAGGTCTTTGTGCTCATTATCTGGTAACATTAGTACACTGTAAACGATTAGTTCATGCTGGTTAGGAATCAATAATAATTTAGCCAAGGAGGAAATAAGTTGCTCTTACATAATGTGAAGTGAAGATAGATTTTTTATTTATATTTTTATTGATTATTAACGTAAAGTCCTATGTAGAAAATTTGATATGATACATGCTTTAAATAGGCTCGGCTGGGTAACGCGGGAAATGAAGGAAATAGAAAGTTTCGGAGAAGATACAATATACTGCTCATGTATCTGAATTTATAAATGAATTGAGTATTCGCAATAATTAATGGAATTACAACGCCAGATCACTTATCTAAACAAAAGACCAGATGATTTGAAAAATTTGTACGTGAAACAAATTGTACACTTTTGAAATTGATGCACCAGCTTAGCAAGATTAATATAGACATTTTTAAAGATTTGAATACTCATTAATTGATCAATCAATCATTTTAAAGAAAAGGATGAAGGTTGGACGAAAAGCAAATAATCTGTAATAATCTTAACCTAAGCGTATATTGAAATCAAAATTTACAATAATTTGAAATAAATTATGATAATTTCTGTTCTGAAAAGGTATAAGTTAAAACTGTTATGTTAAAACTTTAACATCTTCATGTCTCAATATACTTCTTTTTATTTTAATATTAGATATCAATTTATGTTTAAATATGCGAAATATAATATTTCACTTCAAAATTTATAGCTAATTGTAAACTAAATAATCGAAATAGATATATAAATTATGACTCTATTCCCAAATTTAAATCTCGAATAACTAACACATCTCCTTTCCAACAAAAGATATTATCAAACTCCATTAATCAAAAGATACTAGCTAAAGAACTTATGTGAGGAGATTTTGGTGAGAGGAATGCATTTTTCGAAAATATATTTTTGTCTTACTAGAATGGAAATGAAAAGTCAAAAGACAACTAATGACAACGAAGACTACCAAGAAAATAACTTTAATCACTCTTTTGGCACCTCTTTTGGTATCTCAAAAACATCCACTCTATAATCGATTACTTCAATCACAGGAACATTTAAAAATGATATTTTCATTATAATGTGTTCTTTACTTCTGTAACTGTGTACAAAGGACTCTATATTTTTAGTGTTAATTTTTTGAGATGTCGTCAAATTATATCAATTCAGAAATGATAGTATTGTTTTATACTTTATTGTATTATTACTGTTATTAATATTTATATAACATTATTACATACTAGGTTATTAACTTTTCAGAGATGATGGGTGTGGATAAGGTGGTTATACGGTTACAGCTAAAACTGGTGGCGTTCTGCTTTAATTAAAATTTATTTCTGGTGAAGTTATAGTGTTTATATATGTTTATATTTAACTATTTATTTATTTCTATTATTTTCAAATTATAAGGTTAGTATTAGGTTATAAAACAATTTTTTATATTTTTTATTATCTTTTTCTGAAACTTTAATAATAACAAATGTGTTTATAAACATCCAATGTTTATAAACATATGTTTAAATCAAACATTATAAGTTTACAGTACCACTTCAATTTACAAATGTAATCAACATTTGCTACCTTGTCGTTAGGTGTTATAAAGCGCTAGTACGCGTTACTTTAAAGTACATTTCCAACAACGAGGTTTTATTATGCGGTTAAATGCAACAACCATCCCAAGGTTATTTAGTGCCTTGTAGACTTGGGCAGTTCGTTTGACTGTGCTTCAATTCGTGAAATCCGGTATGTGCTATCTTTTGGGGTTGATCCAGGTTCCAGGGTAATTTTTGCGAATCCACACAGATCATAAATTGAGGTGGATGAAGCTGTTCAATTGGGTGTTGAGATGATGACTTTTGACAGCGAGTCTCAGTTACTGCGCTTATGTAATGTGAAGAAGCCGCTTCTTCGAATGTGTCCGCCTTCTCAAGAGAATCAGTCTGTAAAGCTCGGGGTTAAATTCGGTGCTGATATATTTCAGGCGCGTCGTCTCCTGTAACTTGCTCATTCATTGGGTGTAAATATTTCTGGGTTGTGTTTTCACATGGGATACCCCATTGGTCCTATTCCGCCCATTCTGAGCATGCTCAAAACAATTCAATCTCTTTCTTCTGAGTTCGAATTATAACTTTCTTGTATAGATTTTGGGGGTGGATTCGACAATAAACTCCCCGAAAACTGTTAAAAGCTGAACGAAGAATTAAAAGTGATTTAAAAAGAACTATCTCTTGAGCTATAATGTGAACCGGGAAGGTTCCTGGTTCAAAGTGCCGTTAAATACTTCACAAGAGTTGAGGCCAAAAACGGCGGAACTGTTTTCGTTAATGGAAGTTGTTTTCAAATGTTCTTCAGGGACATGCTGAAGAAGAGCACAATTAAAGTTTAAGTAGTTAAAGAGGGGAAATGTATTTTGAATGAAGAAAATAGAATTGAAGAAGATAAAAATGAATGTGAAAAAGAAAATGAAAAATGCAAAGTTCAATGCAAAAAATTTAATGACACAAATCAAATAATAATCAGGGGAAGCTCTGGAATGCAAAATGATGTGTTCTACAAAGGAAAAATGGGAGATATTGAAGTTGGAGACTACATCATGATCGAAAACGCAGGCGCGTACACAATATCGTGCATGAGCCAACAATTGGACAAATTCTGCGGAATGGAAGCACTACAGGTTGTTGAAGTACAGTGAACTAAAAATATAAAAATAATCACAAAGAAGCTTTGACGTGCAAGAGTCTATGGTTAGCTTTAGAAAGTCTTAACGTCTATTTGTGCTATCTCGTAAATATATATAAAGAAATACATGTAATTCACTTTTTGATTTAAGCATTATTTAACTGCTTGAATAATATTTTGACTAATTTAGTGAACGAAACCTAGCTTTCACATTGTTTACTTAATAATGCATCAATTTTTTAATATTTTAAATTTATACCAAACAAAAAATTTATTCGTCTTTTTGAACTTTTTCTAACAAAACACGTTGACATATCAATTTTACGTATTTTATTAGATAACAATAGTTATTCTTAGGATGGTATTCTTTAATCTCCTATTTTTAGCTACTGTGGTGTCCGAGCCAACTTTGATTTTAACAAATGTTTATGTAATAATTGCGCTTGAAAATTAAATCACTGTATTTATGCTAATTATAACATATTCAATTAATTCTGCGGTTCATTTCTTTTTCACTTCATCCTTCAAATGACGAAGCACACACGAAGCCGACGGATCACAATACAAGAGCGTCGCATAATGATGAGAATGTGAGAAACAGAATCACAAACTGTTGCAACCAAGAAATACATTGCTTGTTGCCTTCAATGTAGTCTCCAAACTGTTTATTCCATTTTTAAGCACTTTGAAGTTACAGGCAAGCTAGAAGCTTCTCATGCCGATAATAGTGTCAGAAAATTTGACTAAGCTGAGATTTTCGCGTTGTTAAATATCGCCAGAGCCATAGATTCGAAACTCGACGAATCATAGCTGAAAAATACTAAGCCCTTCGTGGAATTTCCATGTCTCTAACAACGGTATCTCGTCTCCTGGCCAAATTCAGTTTAAGCTTCTATGTTGCTAAGATAAAGCCAAAACTTACCGAAAAGCATAAATTGGAAAGTTTGAACTTTGCTCGAATGAACCTGAAACAACCAATTGAATATTGGAGAACTTTTTAGTATACCGATGAGTATCGCTCAAAATGCTATGCAAATCGAGCGAGTAGAGTGCTCAGAACACCTAAAGACGAGTGGAATCCGAAGTATTTTCTCGAAGTGTAAAATATGGACTGTTTTCGTGCATGATCTATAGTACGATTAGCTATAGATATAAGGGTCCATTATGGTTTATGCCGTGCGGTACGACCATGAATTCAATTGTCAATTCTTAAGTTCTCAGACAAGTTACACTTCCATCACTTAATAGCATAACTTGAAGTTGCAACAAGATAACGCCCCGACACATTTTAGTAAGTATATGAAAAACTTTTATACTGCTAACAACATTGAGCTCTATCGCTTTCCAGTAATGAGTCCAGACTTAAATCCACTTTTTCACTGCTGGAATCCACTGAAGTCAAACATTTCCCCTGAAGAATGTACCACATATGACTTATTAAATGAAGAAGTAAAGAGGGCGTTGGAGTAAATCTCGTTAGATATCATCAATCATTTGATTGACTCTATGCCCAAAAGGTTAGAAGAAGTAATAAAATAGAAAGGAGACGCTACTAAACATTGAGTTAATATATAGTTAAAATTAATACAAAAAATAGTTTTGAAATAGTTAGTATTTTTTGAAATCAAAGTTGGCTTGGCGACCACAGTATTTGAATTTATGCGAAAAGTTTATATCAGTTTTAGAAATCAAATTATTTGCTAGATTAAGAATTTTAAGCCTTGTTAATAGAATTAACGAATTAATATAAATAATTTAATTGTTTTTAAGATTCAAGGTTTCTATTTTTTAAAGTGCTCTAATTGGTGATATGTCTATAATTTTATTATCATTAAGCTAAACGTAGCTAAGATTAATTAGCTGCTATAAGGGAGAAATATCTACACAATTATTAAATTACATATCAAGTTGTTACAAATGAACTAAATGAACTAACGCTGCCACATTTTGAAGTTGATTATTTGAGATATTCAACGTTTTAATCATGTGCAAACCATATACTGGTGTAATATTAAAAACACAAAGTTTAATTAACGAAACATTTTAAGATATGTTTAATATTTACAATTCAGAAAATTTCTATATCGTTTTGATATCAACCCCAGTATTTAAAGAAATATCAAGTTCTTAGAGTTTAGTTAATGTTTATAATTAATCAATTTATTTAAGTTAATTCTTTGAAATATTTAGTTTTGTAAGTTTGATTAAATACTTAATCGGAGATATTATTATCCCAGCATTGTTAGACACGTCTAAATCTTTTAAATTTGTTAATTTTTTAATTATTGATATATCAGATAAGTTATTCCCAGCCAAATTAAGTTTAGTAAGTTTGGTTAAGTAAATAAGAGAATTTATATTAATGCCGGTATCTTAGTAACCTGTGACAATAAGTTCTTTTAAGTTAACTAAACTTTTCAACACTGATAAATCTTGTTGACCAGTTATTTGTATATCATTTTGTAGAAGAGAAGAATAATTATCTAATGTGTTTTATGCAGTGATTTCTTCTTTTGTCTCAAATGTCTAATTATTCATAGGTTTAGATATTATGTTTTGTTACTATTGACTATTTAGTTGTTTTATATTAGGTAGTGTTTATATTAATGATAAATTTAATGGAGTCGATTTGAGTGGTTTTTATTATATTGAAGAAGATTATTCAAAAATACTATCAAGTAGATCATATTTAACCTTCTTATAAACATCTTATGGTTATTAGTTTACCTTTTCAAACTTTTCAATAAAGTTATCAAATTCATCACATTTGCCTTACTCTGGATTTGAATTATTCGATGATTATAACAGCAAGTCTTTATAATCACTTTTCTTCGATATTTTTAATTTGGTTAGACTAATAAGTAAACATAACTATGAGATATCAATATCTTCATTTTCTGAAAGATCTAGCTCTTAAAGTTAAGTAAATTAATTAACATTTAATATTTTAAGTTAATTTTTAGGAAAATATATTGCCTGAAGTTAATCCATACTAATTTCTTTTGTACTTTTTAAATTACAATCTTCAATGTGCAGCTACAATATAGTTTTACTCATCATTACTGGTATTATATTTTTGCATCCAACTAATTTTAATTTTTGTATGTTAAGATGCTCGACAAAATCTAACTTATCAAGGGTATTATCGTTTTCAATTGCAAGCTCTCCATTATATATTTGACTTTAAAATTTTTGAATCATAAGCGTGGTGTCATCTACTTTTTACACCATTTTCTTTTTAAATGACAGTGTTTTTGCTGCTTTTTACTTTGTATATAATTTTTATTTCATTATGAATGGGGTGAAATGTTATAAATAGTTTGAAATTAATAATATAACAGTAGAACTTTCATTTAATTAAAAATTTAATGTTATTTTTTTACATGAAACAACACCAATTTTCAATTTTCAAATTTACATAATAAATAATATATAATAGTTAATAAATTAAATATATTAATATATTTTATTACCAAAGTTGTCAACAAATAGATTCAAAACAAACTCCATTAGTTAGAAGAAGCTAACTGAGATTCTATGAGGAGGTTTAACGTTTGATAAAGTGTGATAAAGTCGTATGAGACATTTGGTTGATACAGTCGGTCCAGCTTGAGAATGCACAAAATTTACGTAGAATAGTAGTGATGTCCACATTTAATAAATAACTTCTTCGTGCTATATACTTATAACTATTACATTTTTCTCTTCACTCTCCTTATATCTCCTTATATCTTTACCACCTCAAATATGTGCTATTTTGCTGTATCACTATTACTTGGAATATGATAGTCTATATCTTCCAACATTTACAAGAAAGAGTTTTTGCATATCTTATTTTTATATTTGAATAGAAGAAGACGACTCTGTTGTGTATATGTATATAATATTAAACCTTTACCATATTATTGTTAGCGGCGTACGACTACTATTAGTGAAGTTATATTGAAAACCCAATATTTTAATAATTTGAATTCTTGAAGTACATATTGCAGTTGTTGGAAACCTATTATAAACAATAGTCAATATAGATACAATAATTAGTTATACAGAACAAAAACTTTTTAGTCCTTTTATTCACAAAAAGTGCATTCTCAATCTATATTTTGAAGAAGAATACTACATTACCTTGCTTGTAAGGGAAGTGCTATTTCGCTTATAAGGGTGTAGGTCAACTCACTTATAAGGGAGTTCCATCATGCAAAACTCCCTTATAAACAAGTGACAAATACCATGCTTTTTAACCCCGTTTTTGAACATAAATCATTCAAATTCGACATTTTCCTAAGATACATTTTGGATACATTTTTGCTTATAAGGGAGTTGAAATCAGTAACTCCCTTATAAGCAAGTAAGCACCTCCCTTACAAGCAAGGTTATGTAGTATTACAATTATTAATTTTAGAATTTATTGAATTTAGAATGAAATTTTAATAAAATAATCATGTTTGATGATGTTATTATGTTACCACTTTACAACAATAAGAATGGAAGATGCTGTTAAAAATTGATCAATTATTTATAAAATATTTTAAATAGTCGATAGATTGATATCTAATTACACTAAAAGATGATTTCACTGATTTATTATACAATATTTGTTACAATATATTTACGAATGTATTTTAAATTGATTTTAATATGAAGTGCGCTATTTAACTTAATTCCCGTTAGATCATTAAAAAATATATTTATTGTTGCATAATACTTTAGTCTATTTTGATTTCATCAAATGTTGAATCAATCTGTGTAATCTAACATATAGTTGTAATTTATGTTTAATAATTTTCATTTAAGAGAGCGAGTGCACCTTATTGATTATTGTGCTCAATAATTTATTTGTGAACAATTTTTTGAAATAATGATAATGTTCATTTTAGCACATGTCATCGAGTGAAGTTTGGGACCAACTCATGACTTTTTGTTATAATATTATATTGTTTATATATAAATATGACCGCAGGCTAAAATCCACTCCAATTTTTAATGATGGAAACCAAAATTATTTTGTTACATAGAAAGCTAAAATAATATTAAAACTAGAATTATACATATAAACAGTTTTATCAGGTACACTAATGAAATCAACTGCGTAACTAGGATAAATGACAACTATTTTAAAGACATTGCAAATTATTTTAATGTCAAACTCTTTATAAATCTGCAATAATTAATCATAAGTTCGTATAAATTCATTGACGAGGGTACAGTTCACGAGTGATATAATTGTAATAACACCTATTTAGCTGCACATAAAGCAGCGTGAAAATAGAAAATCTGCCTTAGCCGAATCCATACAAATATAAAGGGTAACAATAAACTGAAATAGGGCACTTCTCTTTTTATATACCTATTTAGAACAAATTTTCTATAATTTAGATTTTAAGAAACATTGTGAATGAAATGTTAAACTCTGCGCTAAACAATATTAAATTGTCTCAGTTACCTCAATTATTTAAAGTTTTCGCATTGCCACAACTATTAACAATTATCAAATTAAAGTTGTAGTTTACTTCAACATACAAAACGAAGATTTCGTAGCTTGACGATACTTGAATAGTATATGTATTTCAATATTTGCAATAAAAATATTATATCACTGTGGAATGTTTCGGTAGTTCCATCCTAAATAACTAAAAAATATTAAAAATATTTTATTAGATGTGTTATTAGAAATTAAATAAATTGAAATAATACTAATTACTAATCAGTGATTTTAATATTTTATTATAATAGTAATATTTATTTTCTGTTTCAGAAATATACCTAAATAAAAATATTGCTATTTAAACAATAGATATGGAAATAATTCTAACAAATTGGATTATAAAATATTAATTAAACCGAAATATATTATTAAAGTGAACTAAAAGTAATTACTATTAAAAATAGAGTGTTGATAATTATAAAATTGGACGTTTTAATAATATATAATGGTGTGTGCGCACAAGCAATTATATTAGAGTCGACTATTATAATTATATTATTTAAATGTCAGATATTCTATTCGTTTTAAAGTTCAATTCAAATTTTGTTAAAAAATTTTAATTAAATGAACTACACATTTTGTATAGCAATTAAAACTCTACAAATAATTACTTGTTTTGTATGTAACAAAAAATTATATAATTAGTTGCAAGCTCCAAATTTAATCTATAAACATAAATATCACAAATTAGCAATTCAGTAGCTATTTGGCTAAAATTTTAATGTTGAGTTAAATTATATTATTGTATAATAATACCATTGTACTTTGCTTGTTATTGGCGTATTTATTGTTATCTGTAGTATCAAATCTCAACATGTCAAATATCACATAATATTGATTTGAGCTATACAAGAAAGAAATTAAGTTGGCTTATAACACTGTTCTTACGGATACATTAATAAGAAGCAATTTATTAGTTTTTATGTTTCTATATATTCTAGATTATAAATACCTAGTATACAATTTAATAATGAAGTCATAATACTAATTCATATTGAAATATGTAGATCTGTAGTCAAAAGTGATTAAATCTATGTTAAATAATGTGTAAATATAGTTAACATATAGCATCAATAAAAATGTAAAAATGACTTCTACGGGGATTGAACCTGGACTTGTACACCTAATAATAGCGATTCTACCATTGAGCTATTCCACCCATGTTAAATATGTTATATTTTAATGCAATATATAAAAATACTAGTAAACACAGGTTATAATCGTGATTTAGTAAGTTTGATAATATCATTTGGATAATTATAATATATATAAATGCATTATATAAAAATATTACATCATTTTAAATAATACCAATTAAACTTTATGTAACCCATACAGCAAAATTCCAAAATTATCAACATTAATAATTAATCTGATCTGGATATAATTAATTTCAAAGGAAAGTGGAACAGAGTCAGAATAGGAAACTGCACTGTAAGTAGTGATATTTAGAAAAACTCTCTTTTCATAAAGGAACTATTTTTCACTGATTGCAATTCTCACACATTATAGGCTTTCAAAAATACGATAAGTGAGTAAACACACATTGAAAACGAAAACTAAGATATCAATTTAGACTTCAAGCACAATGCGCAAAAACTGTCGCACTGTACAATTGCACACTTGATTTGAACTCAATAAATGGAAAATGGGATGCCATGATATTTACTGATTGTCAATTTACAAGTTAGCGCATTAAGAGCAGTGCTGAGGCCCTTATATCTGTTATTTTCACTGAGAGCTTTGTTCATAACGTTGATTTCAGCGCCTTCATAGATTCTGGTTTGAAAATTAATGAGGTACAGATAAACGCTCAGAATTTTAATTTAAATCACTTATAGGTGTTGCAACCAGTTAATTCGATTATTGCAAATACTACAGTCGATTTACAGAGTTTATTTAGTTTAAAGTATTTCATATTCACAAATTGCACATTCCATAATCCGCACATTATATCATCTTTCAAGTCAAAAATCATAAACGGAAAGGGATTTGCAAAATGCAATAATTTTTTCTCTTCCAAACTCCAAAACACTCAAATGCGTTAATTCGGTGTTTAATTTGAGACAATTTGATGAATAAACAAGTTCAATTCAAAGTCTATTCATCTTAAATTGTAGATTTGAGAGATTCAGCTTTCTCCAGTTTCCGAATTTAGAACGGGTGAACAGCTCAAACGAAAAACTGGTATAAACGTTTTAAAGATATAAAGATGAAAAAGATGCACAAAACGAAATGAATTAAATGAATTAATAAATTGTGAGGAAAGAAAATTAAAGACAAACAGATAAATAATTGTTTGTAAAAGATTTACATAAATAACTGCATAATATTGAAATTAAAGTTGGAAGGGGTATAGAATGAATGTATATGTAACTGAGTGACATAATTACTGAATAGAATATAATATTAGTCACTTAAAAATATTGAAATAGTCGGTGATGCAGAATCAAAATGTTTGCTGTAATTCAAAATTATTTGAAGCTGGCAATTAAGTAAAACAATAATTTGGTGCAAGCTTTATGTATTATATGATTGGTTCATAATATTCAAAATAGTAAGATTGAAAAATGACAAATGTTTTTAAAAGAGCGACTATATAAACAGAAGTGAAATAGTTTATAAGGTAGTACTTGGTTTTTTCTTTAGTTTCCGAAGTTTCTCTAACTTGATGGTATAAACATAATATGGTCGAAATTCAAAACATTAAACATATTAATAAATTTAAATGTATTCAATTGAGTTCTTTATATATTGTTATAAATAATATGTTGTGAAACATGTCATGTTGTATCTTAATTAATCAAATATTTATAGAAATTCAAAAGCAATTTGAAAACTCCTTTATAGGTTAACAATAAGTGGATCATCTACTTATTAAATATTGTGATTATTGTATACGATTCTCATTACTATATCATAATTATCTGAATGATGTTACCAATAGTGTTAAATCATTATAAATAACTTAAAAATTGATGCATAAATTAAAATACCTTGTAATATAATATTATTAGCATGGGTGAAATAGCTCAACGGTAGGATCGCAATTATGAGGTGTACAAATCCAGGTTCGATTCCCGTATAGGTTATTTTTATATATTTATAGACACAACATTTATATTATATTTACAGTTTACCTAATATTGATTTAATCACTTTTGACTATAATTCTATACATTTCATCACATATTAAACTTATAGCTGCATTACAGTTCTTCTACTCTTCTATCTTAATGATTTCTATCAATCATCCATGTATTTTTAACCCATGTATGTGTGGTCAAGCAATTTTCAATATTTCAATAAATACTTTGAAATATCAGGATTGATAATAGTTTATGCATATGACTTAGCTTATTAAGAACATTAAAATATTAAATATTTCATTGCTATATTAATCTATGTATTAATCTCAGGTTTCAAATTTAATATGATAAATAATAAACAGAACATTTTAAAAAATATATAATATATTATAGTACTCAATTAATATAATTCTTTTGCCATTCTTACTATATTCCACTTCCAAGTTAGTAAATTGATAATAAACATTTGAAAATTCTATTTAATATATTTGAAGTAAACTTAGAGATAGAACCTAAGTTATCCTATAATATTATAATTTATTTATATTGTATAAAATTACGTGTGTGATATAATATATTTAATCATTATGATCAAATCTAATTATGTAAGTATTTTTAGCTAAATAGAATTTTTAACTGGATTAAGTTTTATAATACTAAAATTATATATATGTATATTTTATTATATAATATAAAATAAACAAGTTATATTTTTCATATTAGCTTAACTGGTCCGCTGACGACTCCGTGAGGGCCCTGTTGGGTCTTTACTGAGTGGGCATAAATGACGGGTTGAGCCCGTTTTGAAAGTGGAAACAATGGGCGTGCGAGAGCCTATGTTTTACTTTCGAAAGTCTCAATGAAGTCTGTTTGTGCCGTCTCGAGGAAGTGATATATATATGTATATTTTATTATATAATATAAAATAAACAAGTTTTATTTTTCATATTAGCTTATATATGATCAAATCCTATTTATGGCTATAAATAATTTTTGAGTGACAGCTGGCTAATTCTTTCAAATGTATAAGGTCTATATAATAATAACAAATATAATATTATTTACGTTATATTTGATCATAGTAGTTAGGTGTAGTAATTTTACGTTTTTTTGTGAATCTTAAAGAATACAGCGATCAACAGCATTATGGTACCCAATCGTATACATATAGTTAATACTCAGTGTAATAAAATCAATGTAATAAAGACATTTAGAAAATTTCAGCTGACTGACTACATTTTTTAAAATTACGAAAATTTGCGAAAATAGCTTAAGTTGATTGAACCATAAATTAAGTTTTTCAATTTATTCGCGATGTATACATTTAAGCACCTCTGTGTAAACAATTTTGAATTACAGCATCAATAACTCGACGTTTAAACCGTTAAAAATTTGAAAAATTAGGTTTAACTCGTGGTGTATCCCGACTATAGCAATCATATGAGCGCTATCACTTATATTAATGTACAAATAATTTATATTAGTGAATTGGATTCATAGTATTATTAATAAACAATTAATATATATTAATAAATATTATTAATAACCAATTATGAAAAATATAGGTTAAATGAAACTAACTAAAAGAAGTGAAAAAATGAAAATATTTTACTTTATTATTGCCTGTCGTAGTAAGTAGATATTATACCTAAAATATCACTCCACAATTCATTTTTTCTTAATTGTATTACTGTTATTTAGGTAAGTTAAATTAGAACACTTCAACAGAGCCGAAACTGGAGTGGAGGCTTACTATTTAATATTTATAATATTCATATGATTCCTAAATAGACCAGGTATTTTCTCATATTTCTATTTATAAAATTCAATCAAACCATTCCACTTTAAGTGGTCGACAAAAGAAGAAAACTGAACTATTAGATGAGCTTACTAATGCTTTGTTGTCAAAATTGCAGGGAACATAATTAAACAACATGTAGCATGAACAGAAAAAAATTAATCTTAATATAATATGTTGCATTATGTTACCAACCGTTATAACGAGACCGTGTACAAATTAAAACAAAAACGTCTTCCAGCAGTCGAAACTAGCTTCATTTGGAAACTGGAAACATGGGAAAATCATGAATATTACAAGATTCATGTTTTTATCAATAAACAACAAATTTAATTCAGCCTAGCAAACATTCTGGAAACTTAGGTTCTTGCGATCTACAATCTCTGCGTTATTTCAGATAATTGCTGGTAGTTGTCGTATCATTAAATATTATAAGTCATTACTTTGTGTATGCATCAAAATTGAAAATAAAAGAAGCCAAGACTCAAGCTGAAGTAAAATAACATGGCTTTGAGAAAGCGATAACTGTGCAGCTCAGCTTAGCCTTCTGATTAATATTAGCTAACATAAAAATCTAACCTCATTTTGAACTTACATTTTATTGATGGTAACAAATAGTATCAAACAGTATATGAATATCTAATAACCTCGTAGAAATAATATGACTCACTCAACTCATGTAGATCTTCGTATTTCAAACATTCAAAAATTTATTCTAAAACTGCCTTGAATTAAGCAATTATCGTAGCTCACTCAATATTATTATTTAAAACAGTTTAAAATGCTGGTTAGAACCAAAATTCTTACTCTTTTAGAAAAGTTGAAAAATGGAATAGTTGATTAAGATTTCAAGGATCCAACTGCAAACCAGCGATTCTGATTGAAGATACTGTTGAGAACTAATATCAAATGCTTGTTTTAATGGTATGAATCTTAATGAAAATTTAGTTACAAAAGTCAAATTCTGTTTTGGCCTTGACTATAATTGCTATGTAAAATTCAGCGAAAGTCGTAAAGTTTTGATTTCGGACTTGAATAGAGAGACGTAAATACTTACACAGCCAATATTCCAGAAGTATTGCTAGGCTGTGAGTTGTAGGAAAACTTAATGGATTTAAAGTCAATTTGAAATTTCAGAATTTATTCTTAGGAATATTTTAACTGGAATCATGTATTATAGTACAGCAATTGGTCAAAATGGTGAATGCCCGTTGAATCAAAGCAGTTGTGGTGAAGATTTAAAAGTGAGGAAATCATAAAATTCAAAATTTTGTTCTCGATTTTTGACCTGAAACATTGGGGTTTATTTAGCTTTCTGAGACATATTCAGCTAACTTTTGTCATTTTTGCCAATTCCGCTCCAAACTCTGTTGAAGTGTTCTGTTAAATTAGTATGATGTGTTGACAAGGATGATGTGTATCTTATTTTGTTATTTGATAACTTTAAGCTTGATATTGTTGTAAGGTTTATAAGAGGGTAAATATTTATAATTTAATTTTATCCTAAATTTAATTCCTTAAGATTCTACAGATTTTTCAAACAAGAAATATATTTTATTAGAAAATAAATTTAGATCTTGTAAGTTTTGTAATTTACCAAGCGGTTATATATCATCAATTTAATTACAACATAAACTTAATTTAACTAAAGATGTGAGGTTTTTTAATGCAGATATATCAGTGATATTGTTTTTAGCTAAAATAAGCGTTTTAAGGTTGGTAAGTGATTATAAAGCCTAAATATTTTGTATATTATTTGAATACAGAATTTAACTGAATCAAATTTTCTAGACTTTATATTTGTTTAATTTTATTATTGCTTAAATTCAGTTCTATTAAACTTTTTAGATTACTTAAAGCATCTAAGTGTTCAATTCTGTTGTGCTTAAGTTGAAGAGATGCTAGTTGTGTGAGTTTTTGGAGTGCACTTAAATCTACCCTTTAATTTTATTATATATTAAGATTAATTCAGTAAGTGTTATCAGGTTTTTAAGTGCATCAAGATTTGAAACGAGGTAACTTTCAAGATTAAGTTTCATCAGTTTCATTTCTTTTAGCGGCTCAAGATTTTTAATTAACACTTTGAGTGAGGTTCGATAACAAAAAGTCCGCTAAGTAGGTGGAATAGAGCTTGACATACCACCTTTAAAAACATATTTCACTGACGTATGTACTGTTTTATAACCTTACACTCCAGAAATTGAATTTTGATCAAATGCCATTTTGAATGAAATAAAATATTTTAATTCCTCAGAAGCTGTCAAATAATAACTTAATAATAATAATTTAATTTAAAACCATCTGAAAATAAGGGTGATAGCTGGTATTCTGTTAGTTTCCACCTGTAACTTGCTTAGCAAACTTGAGCCATAAATGAAGCCTGGAGGTATGGATTTAGTTTTATCAGGATGGTGGACCAACCCCGAAGTGAAAGGATATTCTATTATATTTATGATTTGTTCATTCCATGATGGAAACGTCAACGAAAATCCAGCATTTTTTAAACACAGGTAAATTAAAAGTGAACATATTATTTCATCATCTTAGTATCATCTACACATCGTAATTTCATTTAGATTTTTCATGAAATTATCAAAAAAGTGCAAAATAGTGAAGTTTTGAGTCAAAAATTCACTAGATTAAGTGGTAATAAAAAGAAAGCGCTCAACTTTCATATATTAAAATGGAATGAAAACAATTATACTATACATTATTATGCATGATTTATTCAGATTTACCACTCCGTTTTTGATGAAATTAGCCAATGTGGCTCATAGCATGAGCGCATGAATAAAATTTACTCCGAAAACGCCGTTCTTACAGGATTTAATACTTACTGCTACTTGGGCATCATGATTCTAATTACAAAAGTAAGTCAACAGATACATCACGATAAATAAATCCTGAAGCAGTTCATGCAAGTCAATAGCTCCAATAAGGTTACGCTAATACCTAATTTCTTGAGTCTACCCGAAATTAGGACATTGTAGGACCCTGCAATCAACGGCTCCTCTACTTTTTACTGAGTTGAAAATGAGCCGAGTGAATAGAGCTCAATACTTGCCACCTATCTCAGAGCATTCCCTCAAGGTTTAAAGTTATTGAGAACAATCGGGATAACTTTACTCATATGATTCAATCAACTAGAATCAGTTTTAGATTCAGCAGCCATGATGGCAGCAGGACCCTCCAAATTGCTTTTAAACCGAGTTTTTCGTAACTGGAGATTTACAGTAGTTTAATAATACTAAATCAAGACGATTCTTGATTTTTACTTAATTTTACTAAAATCTCAACCTTGGTTGTGAACTAGTACAGCCAATGGATATTGTTGCTTCGGAATAGTAAAAATATCATGACCTAAAAATATGAGTTGTTTGAACTGTGCTTTCTTAAGTTGTAATGAAAAGTTCAAAAACAAGTCTATAATTCACTCAAAGTTAGGCCAACCAAGGACTATTACTTCACCAAATGAACCAACCCGGTTACTGCAACTTCCATGAAAATCAAAACCATCTTCTTCAAGCGTTTTGAGAATTTCACTAATTTACGGTTTAGTTCTATTAAACTAGTAGCTGACAGCGAAATGACCACATATAATGTTCGGAGAGACGATGTTTTTGTTAACAATACTAAGAAGTTGATACTTTGAACTTCTTTTTAAAGTTGAAATCTTAAAGTTCTTTTCCTCTCATGAAGTAATAATAAAGTCAGGATGACCAGTGTTATTATGTTCCCGCATGGGTCCTCTGTTTCAAAACCAGAGTTAAATCCAAAATCCGCTCATGCAATTTTTCTCAAAGAAGTAAATATTTGGTAAATATTATTTTTTGAAGACGAAAGCCAAAAGGAAACTTTAAAGTCGTTGGCGTGGAGCTTATGGAGGTACCCAACTACTACTGCAGAAGATGATGAGACGAACTGAAGGAAGCTACGAAAATATAATTGAACAAATTAGTGAAATTAGTGAAATTTGAATTCCTATATTTTATAAATCTTGCTTATTATATCATAGTATTATTTTGGTAGAATACAAAATTCATTCGCTTCATCTACGCGTGATTATCAAAGGTACACCATCCTGTTTTATCCTTCTAATTAATTTTTGTATTTATTCCTTTCCTACAGTGGCTTGGTCCAGTTGAAATTAAAATGAACTGTTTAGAATCAATTGAGTTGGTAGGGCTATTGAATACACGGTTACATGTGAAACGAAAGTTACAGTAAGCAATACAGAGTGAATGAAATCCTAGCAGAATTTCATGAAAATCGTAAAATTTCAGATTATGCTGTTCAACTTTAACCAGTAGAAGGCCTACAAATTATACACTAAGATGCATAAGGCAATATAATTCTAACGCTGGAAAATAAGTAGACCTAAATGGATGAAAAATTGATCTTTCTACAAGTGCTTGTCTGAACAAAATAAAGTTATCTCAGTCCGTGATTCCACGTTTATGAAGAAGTTGTTTCTTAGTTTACTTAAAGAAGAGACATCGATGCAATGGAACAGTAGTAATATATTGTTCTGCTTCAAAGTCAGGTTTTTGAGTTTCTCGTATTACAGATTGAAGCTGTATTTACTATTCTTGTGAGAGATTATTTTCACAGCCACTATTATATTTATTCATTTGCTGTTGCAAAGTTGGTGCAGATTACTATTAGTTAATCACGAAGTTCTTCATAATTTTTATGAAAGTGAACCGAGTGCAAACAAGTTCCGCGTTTTATAATAGAACATCTGTCAAAGCTAAGAATATATTATTAGAAGTAGTTTTTTACCACTTATTTTCATGAAATATTCATCTCCTCGAATTTACCATTACCATTTTCTCAGCTATAAAATTTAGATAAGTTATCTTCGACATCATTAATATTGTCCTGACTACGTAAAATGAACAATACAGGTCCAAATTTTCTTCTCATAAGTCTCGAATAGATCGAGTGCTAAAATTAGAAATAATGATATAAATGCAAAAGATAATATAATTAGTACAATAAATGATTGCACCCTGATCTAAGGTATCTGGAACTGAAATAGAAACCTTTGTTATTGATTATTTTCAATTTTCTTCTGTCGAACATCATCAACTTCATGGTGTGGGAAATTAATATTTGGGTACGTTACCACCTATGTGTGTATAATATAATACAAGTACTCACTGGAAGTTCTCTTTGTGATTCGAGGGGCTCAGCCCTCACCCTTAGTGTTAAGATACTGTGGTCGCCAAGCCAACTTTGATTTCAAAAAATACTAACTATTTCAAAACTATTTTTTGTATTAATTTTAACTATATATTAACTAAATGTTTAGTAGCGTCTCCTTTCTATTTTATTACTTCTTCTAACCTTTTGGGCATAGAGTCAATCAAATGATTGATGATATCTAACGAGATTTACTCCAACGCCCTCTTTACTTCTTCATTTAATAAGTCATATGTGGTACATTCTTCAGGGGAAATGTTTGACTTCAGTGGATTCCAGCAGTGAAAAAGTGGATTAAGTCTGGACTCATTACTGGAAAGCGATAGAGCTCAATGTTGTTAGCAGTATAAAAGTTTTTCATATACTTACTAAAATGTGTCGGGGCGTTATCTTGTTGCAACTTCAAGTTATGCTATTAAGTGATGGAAGTGTAACTTGTCTGAGAACTTAAGAATTGACAATTGAATTCATGGTCGTACCGTACGGCATAAACCATAATGGACCCTTATATCTATAGCTAATCGTACTATAGATCATGCACGAAAACAGTCCATATTTTACACTTCGAGAAAATACTTCGGATTCCACTCGTCTTTAGGTGTTCTGAGCACTCTACTCGCTCGATTTGCATAGCATTTTGAGCGATACTCATCAGTATACTAAAAAGTTCTCCAATATTCAATTGGTTGTTTCAGGTTCATTCGAGCAAAGTACATTCTTTCCAATTTATGCTTTTCGGTAAGTTTTGGCTTTACCTTAGCAGCACTATAGCTTAAACTGAATTTGACCAGGAGACGAAATACCGTTGTTAGAGACATGGAAATTCCACGAAGGGCTTAGTATTTTTCAGCTATGATTCGTCGAGTTTCGAATCTATGGCTCTGGCGATATTTAACAACGCGAAAATCTCAGCTTAGTCAAATTTTCTGACACTATTATCGGCATGAGAAGCTTCTAGCTTGCCTGTAACTTCAAAGTGCTTAAAAATGGAATAAACAGTTTGGAGACTACATTGAAGGCAACAAGCAATGCATTTCTTGGTTGCAACAGTTTGTGATTCTGTTTCTCACATTCTCATCATTATGCGACGCTCTTGTATTGTGATCCGTCGGCTTCGTGTGTGCTTCGTCATTTGAAGGATGAAGTGAAAAAGAAATGAACCGCAGAATTTATTGAATATGTTATAATTAGCATAAATACAGTGATTTAATTTTCAAGCGCAATTATTACATAAACATTTGTTAAAATCAAAGTTGGCTCGGACACCACAGTAGATCTAAGATTTAAAGCTATTTAAATTCTTATAAGCGTTCTAGATCATCTATTTCGTTTTCTGATATGTCGAGTTAGATTAAATTATTGACTATACAGTACTGTAGGTAAATCGCTGATATCAGTTATTTTGTTTCTATGCAGGCTGAGACTCTTTAGATTAGGCGGAAGCTCAAGCCCTCGTCAATATCATCGTAAAGTTGGCATTCCATCCTCAAATAAATTAAATCGTTCCAAAAAGTTCAGGGATTTCAAACTATCATCTTCCTCAATAACTAACTTACCGTCAATTATTTTATTTTTGTAATAGTTTATCATTTTTTATTCATACAGTTCATCACATTCTGAGTCCAAACATTGAAGTGGAAATATTAATAGTTTTAATATAAAACTGTATAAAATTAGAATTATATGTTGCACTTCTTTTTAAATAATATTTTACCTGCTGACTAATAAATATGATTAATAGAAACGAGTAATATTTATTCAATAAAACTTAAATTAAATATTTGAATATTGATCACTCATTATCTTCTCCTTTTCTAAATTAAAGTTTGTCAAGTCTTCTTTTAAAGGCTTTGCCCTTCTAACCAACATTTTGATATAATTCATGATAATACAAATCCTTGCCTTTAAAATATTTATAGCGTTGTTAAAAAACCACTGTACACATGATGTGAAAAATATCAGACTAGAAATGACTTTTGTATTTGTTGTTTATTATATACATATATATCATTAAGAGTTTATTCTATCAGTACAAAAATTCTCGATACGGTTTATAAATAATGTATATCATATGAATACTAATTTATAAACTCAAATATCATATTATTTTCGTTGATTTGAAAACATTTTAATACAATAAGCTAAAGTAAATATAAACCTGGAAATATAGTTTATATTGTACAAATATGGGTATATTTAATCACTTAAACAGCGAATTATAAAAATATTTTAAGAATTAAAAGAAGAAGATGAGAATACATCATATTGATATATTAAACTCATTAAAATACATCCGATACGAAAAAATAAAACAAAATATATGAAATCAATCTTATTTCTTTTGTAATAGAAATTATAAGTGGTTTATCATAACTAAATTAATATTCTTAAAATATTTTGAAGTGGGATGAAGGCAATTGCATAACTTTTAGAAATAATAACTAATTCCAAATTCATTTTTAAATGTATTAAAGTATTATGCATTATTACTGGTAAATTAGATCAAACTAGTATTTCACTTCTTTAAATACAGAGAGGATGGTGAGTACTTCCGTTCAAGGCAACCAGTTGACGGAACGAATTAGATATTCTACAAAAATAATACTATGATATAATAAGCAATATTTATAAAATATTGGAAATCGAATTTCACTAATTTGTTCAAATATATTTTCGCAGCTTCCTTCAGTTCGTCTCGTCCTCTTCTGCAGTGGTAGTTGGGTACCTCCATAAGCTCCACACCAACAACTTTAAAGTTTCCTTTTAGCTTTCTTCTACAAAATTTTCTATTTTCCAAATATTTACTACTTTGAAAACTGAGAAAAATTGCATGAGCGAATTTTGGATTTAACTCTGATTTTGAAACAGAGGACCCATGCGGGAACATAATAACACTGGCCATCCTGACTCAGTTATTACTTCATGAGAGGTGAGGAACTCTAAGATTTCAACTTTAAAAAGAAGTTCAAAGTTTCAACTTCTTTCTATTGTTAACAAACGCATCGTCTCTCCGAACATTATATCTAAAACTGATTCTAGTTGATTGAATCATAAGCGTAAAGTTATCCAGATTGTTCTCAATAACTTTAAGCCTGGATGGAATGCTCTGATATGGGTGGTAAGTGTTGAGCTTAATTCACTCGGCTCATTTTCAACACAGTGAAAAGTAGAGGAGTAGCTGATTGCGTGGTCCTGCGATGTCATGATTTCTGGTAGACTCAAGAAATTAGGTGTTTGCGTAACATTGTTGAGGGTATCGACTGTCTTATATTGCTTCAGAATATATTTCTCGTGACTCATCTGTTGACTAGCATTCGTTACTCAATTTGTGGTGTCCGAGTTGCAGTAGGTACCAGGTTCAATAGGAAAGTGATTTTAAGATTCAAATGTAAAATTCGTCCATGCACTCTTGTGATGAGCAATGTCGCCTCAATTCATTAAAAACGGAGTGGAAAATCTTGATTGATCATGCTTAATACTATGTTATTTAATTATTTTAATCCATTTCAAAAGCTAAATATGAGCGCTTTTCTATTTTACGCCACTGTAACTAGTGAATTTTTGACTCGAGATTTCGTTATTCTGCATCTTTTTAGTTAATTTTAGTTAATTTAGAATATAAATACGAAATATAGATTATAGTTTGACATAAATATTTTATAAAGATAACAACAAATCTAAAGTTGGGGAAAAGCTAACATTAAAATGACAGCCTTGCCTTCATACAAATATTAAAAGTAAATAAATATAATATAGAAAAGGTCAAAACTGAAAATCATAAATATCCTATACAGAGGTTAAAACCGTAAAAATTAATTTTGCCGTTCAAGAGAAATTGCTCGACAAAAGATCTATTAAGTTGGAAACTATAACATAAACATTGATAATTGTATTTCATGTTTGTCAGTATTTTATTCTTTTAATGTGTCTACAGTGATGTTAAAAATTTTAGAATAATAATTAATCAGCGAATCTGCTTTCTTTGTCTATTTCTATTTGCTATTTCTTTATGAATTCTCTATTTTCTTATCAGCTTTAATAAATTTTAAATATTTTGCTTGAAATTATAACTGTTTTTGGGTAAAAATTTGATGGCACTTCGCAGCGCTGCTTATGTCATTTATATTTTTAATTTTAGTAAAAATCACTTAAAGTATCAATTATTGAGTTAATTGTGGTATTTAAATAGATTTTCGCAATAAATAATATTGTTGCTCATCAACAATACTTATACTAAATAAAATTCTTTTCACTTTTCTAATCACCACCATTCGTTCGCCTGAGAGCTTTGTCCAGCTTCCGAACCCGTTCCCCAGTTATTATTCGCACCTGTGGTCGAACTGTGCAGCTGAGAGTTTTAGAGTGGAAGGGAATCTATGCCCCAGGCGTTCTGGGGGATAGTTGCTTCCCAGTTGGTGAATTATTGGGTATTTTATTCTGGAGCAGTCCAGTTGTCCATGTCCCAGGATTGCTTTGGTTCTGGTTTCGTTTCAACTGGCTTGGCTTGTTCAACGACCGGAGCGGTCCAGTTGTCCATATCCCAGGATTGCTTTGGTTCTGGTTTCGTTTCAACTGTCTTGGCTTGTTCAACGACTGGAGCGGTCCAGTTATCCATGTCCCAGGATTGCTTTGGTTCTGGTTTCGTTTCAACTGGCTTGGCTTGTTCAACGACCGGAGCAGTCCAGTTGTCCATGTCCCAGGATTGCTTTGGTTCTGGTTTCGTTTCAACTGTCTTGGCTTGTTCAACGACTGGAGCAGTCCAGTTGTCCATATCCCAGGATTGCTTTGGTTCTGGCTTCGTTTCAACTGGCTTGGCTTGTTCAACGACCGGAGCAGTCCAGTTGTCCATATCCCAGGATTGCTTTGGTTCTGGCTTCGTTTCAACTGTCTTGTTCAACGACCGGAGCGGTCAGTTATCCATGTCCCAGGATTGCTTTGGTTTCTGGTTTCGTTTTACAACTGGCTTGGCTTGTTCAACGACCGGAGCGGTCCAGTTATCCATGTCCCAGGATTGCTTTGGTTCTGGCTTCGTTTCAACTGTCTTGGCTTGTTCAACGACCGGAGCGGTCCAGTTATCCATGTCCCAGGATTGCTTTGGTTCTGGCTTCGTTTCAACTGGCTTGGCTTGTTCAACGACCGGAGCGGTCCAGTTATCCATGTCCCAGGATTGCTTTGGTTCTGGTTTCGTTTCAACTGTCTTGGCTTGTTCAACGACCGGAGCGGTCCAGTTATCCATGTCCCAGGATTGCTTTGGTTCTGGTTTCGTTTCAACTGGCTTGGCTTGTTCAACGACCGGAGCGGTCCAGTTATCCATGTCCCAGGATTGCTTTGGTTCTGGTTTCGTTTCAACTGGCTTGGCTTGTTCAACGACCGGAGCGGTCCAGTTATCCATGTCCCAGGATTGCTTTGGTTCTGGTTTCGTTTCAACTGGCTTGGCTTGTTCAACGACCGGAGCGGTCCAGTTATCCATGTCCCAGGATTGCTTTGGTTCTGGCTTCGTTTCAACTGGCTTGGCTTGTTCAACGACCGGAGCAGTCAGTTGTCCATATCCAGGATTGCTGGTTCTGGTTTCGTTTCAGCGCAATGTGAAGCGTTCAACGACTGGGCGATCCAGTTATCCATGTCCCAGGATTGCTTTGGTTCTGGTTTCGTCTCAACTGTCTTTGCTTGTTCAACGACCGGAGCGGTCCAGTTGTCCATGTCCCAGGATTGCTTTGGTTCTGGCTTCGTCTCAACTGTCTTTGATTGTTCAACGACCGGAGCGGTCCAGTTGTCCATGTCCCAAGATTGCTTTGGTTCTGGTTTCGTCTCAACTGTCTTTGATTGTTCAACGACCGGAGCGGTCCAGTTGTCCATGTCCCAGGATTGCTTTGGTTCTGGCTTCGTCTCAACTGTCTTTGATTGTTCAACTACTGGAGCGGTCCAGTTGTCCATGTCCCAAGATTGCTTTGGTTCTGGCTTCGTCTCAACTGTCTTTGATTGTTCAACTACTGGAGCGGTCCAGTTGTCCATGTCCCAGGATTGCTTTGGTTCTGGCTTCGTTTCAACTGTCTTTGCTTGTTCAACGACCGGAGCGGTCCAGTTGTCCATGTCCCAGGATTGCTTTGGTTCTGGCTTCGTTTCAACTGGCTTGGCTTGTTCAACGACCGGAGCAGTCCAGTTGTCCATGTCCCAGGATTGCTTTGGTTCTGGCTTCGTTTCGACTGGCTTGGCTTGTTCAACGACCGGAGCAGTCCAGTTGTCCATATCCCAGGATTGCTTTGGTTCTGGTTTCGTTTCAACTGTCTTGGCTTGTTCAACGACTGGAGCGGTCCAGTTGTCCATATCCCAGGATTGCTTTGGTTCTGGCTTCGTTTCGACTGGCTTGGGAATGGTTGGGAGAGATAGTTTACTTGAGCTTTAAACGGTTGAGTCCCAAGCGAGTTTAACTGGGTTCGTACTGGGTGGCATGTAACCCATGGTTTTTGAGAAGTCCATTGGGAAGGCTTCCTCATGTTTGACTGGTTCTATTGAGTGGGTGAGTGGTGCATCCCATAGGTCGTCGAAGTTGACTTTCTTTACATTTTCGGCTTCAGCACTTATGCTTGGCATTTTGAACATTTCGAGGTTTATGGAAAAGGTTTGATTCAGGTTTTAATTCTTCATTTTTACGTTAAGTTTCTTCTTTTTCTTGCCGAAATCACCCCAGTCGTCATCATCTTCATTTGGTTGCTCCTTCTTTTGATCTTCAGTTTCGTCCTTCTTCTTGAGGTCATTAAAGTCCAGAGTACCCTCGTTGAACTTTTTGATATTTTACTGAATCTTGAAATTGATCTTCTTTTTAGTTGGCTCGTCATCATCCCAGTTATCATTTTTGGACAAGACCTTGAAGTTATCAACAGTTTCTGGCTTGACTTCGTTTATTATATTTTTTACAACTTTGAACTCGTCCAGATCATCGAATACGTTGTGCTTAGTTGTACCTGATTACGCTTAAACTTGATACGTCGGATAACCTGAGCTTATATTCACATCTTCATCTATCTCACATCTGAACGAAAGAGATAAATCGTACATGATGATAAGAGCCTGATCTATGTTGACTTTTGAAGGAAGTTAGAGGAACTTCTTCTTATCCACAAGTTTACACTCGAAAATGTTTGTAATTACAACAAAAATATCTCTATATACGCTTTCTCCGTTTGGTTTGAGCTTCTAGTCCTGTATTTATTTTGCTAATACAACGTTTGAAGGTGTTTAAGGTACATATTTATAAAAGAACTGTAATATATGCTCTTGTTGAACGTCCATCAATCTTAGGAATACTACGAATTATATTAAATCAGTTTTGAGTATTTCTTCTAAAAACGTGTTTTTCAGTTTGGAGCTAATAATCTGTGCACTAATTTGTTTTTTGTCTAGGTTCTTTTAGTAGAATAATTCATGTCTTTATTTTCTAGTCATACTATGTACCATATTTTCAGCTACATCTGTAGATTTAGAGTTTATCTTGTGAGCATCAATCAAATTTGTAAGTAATTTTTTGATTTCTGTGTATGTTTCGTTGGCTGCGATTGTGATTAATTCTTAGCACATTGCATCCGTAAAATTGTAATTGATTTCCTGTACTGGTTGATTGTTTTTCATTTTTTCAAATAATTAGATGAAGTCGTTAATAGTTCCTTTGACTTGCATGGCTTTTGCGCCATTTGCAACATATATGTTACCAAACAGGTATTTGATTTGAAAGTCTTCGAAATCAGCAGGAAAGTGGTTTATTACTTTCTGTGCAGTGAATAAAATTGATATTTTGAATGGAGATGCGATTAAGACAATATTCTAGTCAATTATTTGAACATTAAGTGCATTTATACCAGCCACTTCGCATATTTTTTGTTGATTCTGTACCACGTGAATATTCTATTCGTTAGCAGTGCAAATAATTCCATTCCACACATTGAATGCCTTGATCAAAGCCCCGCTACTCAAAACTTTATTTGCTCCTTTGAACACGCTCTGTCCGTGCGAGTAGTAAACTTCTTTAATTAAATACTACACCGGTACGTCCTGAGCTCCGAATTGGAAGCCGAAAACGACTCTGTCGGCTTCTTTTTCGAACTTATTTATCAATTAGAGGCGTTAATTTACGTGGACTGAGACCTGAACGGTGTTGTTTTGAGAGACGGCTATGTAAAGAACCCGTTTATTAATGTAAATGAACCCGATTATTTGAGCGTTCGGTGAGTAGAAGCTGAAGCTCTCGTTGTTGCAAATAAGTGCTTCGTCGGTAACTTAAAGCGTTTAAAACAGGTTGTTGCAGAGTGGTTTGGATGAAGTGTAGTTTAATTAATATATTGGATCGCTGAAAGCTTCAAAGTAGGATCTGGCCTGAGACAGGAGGAGATCGGATGCGAAATTCGAGCTGAAATGAGGGGTTTACAGCGTGAAAACCTCGGCCTACTTGAATGGCTGAATATCCTTCAAATATACGTAATTCGGCTCAACAGGGTCGATTTTGGGCAAGTCCATGTCCCACGTTAATTACTAGTTGTCAGCCACCACTGACAGAATTTTCTAACGCATCACAGCACTCTCAACTTTTAATAAATGCAAATGCTTCTTACCAAGCGAAGACTTACATTTAAAAAGAACTGCTTCCGCTTCGGTAAAGCTCAAGCACTTTACAGACTGACTTTTGTTCTCAAAATAACATAACATGTCGTCTTATACAAATTGAGCAAATTAAACTGGATCCGCCTCAAAACTTTATTACCGAATACATATCCATATTTTAGTATCAAAAAAGCGAATATGGATTTGTTTAGAACTGTAATACGCAAGTGTTAAAAACTTTTCAGTTATTGATGAAGCAAGAATTTACTCATCTTCAGTGTTCAGAAAAGTATAAACAGTTTCCCCATTTTGAACAACGCTTAAAGATTTTTCTTAGATTATGACTTGTTATCTAGTCTATACACAAAATCCAACACAGTTCTAATGTAGTTTCATTAAGTGGAGTGTTGACCAATTGAGAATTCTCGTTTAATATTAGTTCAAATATGCAAATATGTCATATTATAGATTAGATTAACAAATTATCTTATAAATAGTTTAAATACCATTTAATATATTCAACAGTAAGATAAGTTATATTTGTGAACTTCATATAAGATTGAGTCATTGATAGACCACAGAAATCTGATATTGATATTGATAACTGGAGAACTAATATATTATTAAACATGTTTTGTTGTAATATTAGAGACAGAGAGAGAGTAATTAGAGTTTGGGATATTTTAATACTGAATTTGGTATAATGTTAAAAAATATGCGGGTTCTTATTCCACTTTACACCACTTTAGTAAAAGAAATGCCAATATTAGAACCTACAAAAGAAAATATAAAGTACTGCGCTGATTTGATTAAAGCTGATCAAGTGATTGGTATGCCTACAGAAACTGTTTATGGACTCGCTGCTAACGCTTTTTCACAAAAAGCATGTGAACAAATATACATAACTAAACAGCGCCCTCCAACTGATCCATTAATTGTTCATGTTTCATCATTAGAGATGTTATAATCTGTGTGCGTAATTAAAGACTTTTAAAAACCGGTATTTGAGATTTTGTAAAAAGCTTTCTGGCCTGGTCCACTTACCTTTATATTTTAGAAGTCAGCAGCCATTCCACTTGTTTGTACTGCTAATTAGGAAACTGTTGGGGTGCGGTTCCCAGTGCATCCGGTGGCGTTGTAGTTAATTGAGGCTTCTGGTCCATTAGCTGCTCCGTCTGCTAATTTGTTCGGTCATGTATCTCCAACTCGGAGCACTCATGTGAGCGATGATTTCAGCGAGATTTACATTTTGAACGGCGATTAGAGTGACATTGGCATTGAGTCAACTGTTTTAATGATCCGTGAGTCTGAGATCTTCATTTTCAGGAAGGGTTTTGTGACTAAGGAGAAAATTTAGCAGGTTTTACAGTAGAATAACATCTAATTACCGGTGAACGAGAACCAGGTCTCTCAATCCGCTGTTCAAGTAGCACCCGGTTGCCTCACCACCCACTACGCGATTAACTCGCACACCGTCTTCGCTTCAAAGAATCAGTGCCCAATCCTAGGCGTGACCCAGTCCACCATTGACCCCACCGTTCAAACCTGGATCATAAACTGCGCCGACGAAGCAACTTGTGAGTACCTAATCTCCTCCCTCCACCTCACAAACCCCCTCAAGTAACAAATTTTCGATGACCCGCTGAAGAAATACTTCGACGCGCTCCGTTTCATTGAAAAAATCGGTTCAAAACAACTCATCATAATCCCAGGAAAGACCGTTTTCGAGACCGGAAAAGGAGAAGGAACCGAAGCCAGTTTATTCGACAGAATCTTCAGAAGCGCGAGCGGGAAGTGGCTCAAGATCGAGTGATAACGAGACATGTATCATGTCTTAACTTAATAGTAATAGATATTTTAACAGAAATTTATAATAGAAATATAGATAAATTTAGTATTAGTTATACAAATTTTCATTTCTTCAAGATAGAATGAGAATATAAATAGACTGTACAAAGTAATATAACATTTAAAGAATAATAGGTCTTTTTAGTATTTCGACTATTTTCATCTATTTTCATTAAAAATTAATTAAAAGAAAATCATTCGACATGAATATATTATAACTCTTCTTGAGAAAGAGTAAATTGCTTAGTAATATCTTTCAGATCTTCACCAGAATTTAAAGCATCTAATACTTACTGAATGAGAGGATCATCACTTTTTGATGAAGTATAAACAAGTTATTTAGGTTTTTATTTTACCTAAAATGAGCTAAAGCGAACAGTTAGACAATAATACAAGTGCATTATCGTTTAATAGTCCATTGAACATGATTAAATTACATAATCTAATGAAATTCCTTTTAGTAATGCCTAAATTGCGATATCAATGGTCTGATCCTACAAAGTTGATAGTTGATCGTGCTAAATAGTAGGATATTCTTTCGTAAATACATTTAAATACGATGTTTCCGGTGTATAAACTAAACTATCGAACTACTAAAATATATTTTCATATATAGTTTGACCATCTTTAAGAACAATAAATTAATTAACGTTTTGTTAAGTATAATCGTTATTGTTTTCATCTATAATTGACTCTTTTTATATGTCTGATCCCATTCGTGAAGTGAACTAATTTTAATATTATTATATATTATAATTGATTTATTGACAATATATTAAAATAAAGTGGAATTTATTGAACTCATATGTTATTTTTATTTTTCATATATCGCAATCAACACAATATATGATTTAGAGTTTTATTACATATACAGAAAAGTAAAACCATTACTGTTTAGTATACTAATATTCTGATTCTTTGCGAAAGAATTGAATCAAAGTATTATTGAGACGATATTAATTCACGTTCCAGAATTGTAATTGTATTGCTGCGTTTTTAACATATATGTTATTTACGAATTGAAGTAGTTTTAACATTAAATTCTTGAGTCGGCAGTTAAAAAATAAAAAATAATAAAATCAATTGCATTTAATCTTAAATAACCCTTTCTTTAGGGTTTTTTCTTTATTATAGCAAATTTAGCGTGTGAGCTAGAAGCTTTTAAGCAGGGGGAAACATGAGCTTACACTTAAATATAGGTGACATTTTTGTTTTGTATTAATATAACAATATACACCTCACTATCTTCAAGCAATGTTTTAACATTTTCTAATTGTAAGAGAAATAGTAGTTTTTGAAGTCTGGTATTGTTACAGTATATTGCATATCTCATCAACAACTGTATTTATTATTATCTTCACCAACGATTTCGTTGGTTACGTTGCTAGTTATATATAACATAAAATATATTAAATCAAAATATCACTCCAAACCGTAAATTAATTCACTCAACTTTCTTCCGGGTGGAAGCAGCTTATGAACCCGAACCACTAATGTTTAAATTACTCAAGCACGTTCATTAATATGACACGTTCATTAATATGACAATATTTGATATTTAGTCAATGACTCTTTCAATTGAATTGAACCACGAACAAACATTAAGAAATATCAATATGTATACAAATATGACTTATATACAGGTTTACTTTTGTAAAGATTAATATTGTTACATGACACACTAATACTAGACCACACAAATATAATTATAATCTGTGTAGTGTTCATGTAAAAATTGTGTTATTTTTAATAAAATATGGCATAATATGTAAAATATAGTCAGTATTAATAAAAAGTAGATGTAAATGAAATGAATCTGGGACAAACTAAAATTAGACATTATAATATTCTGAAATAATACAATAACCATTTTCACTTCATACATGGGAAATGATATGTCTTAAATATACTTAGGTGCATATCTTGAGGAAAATTGTGTTGAATTAGATACATTTAGCTCTGTAACTGAGGAATAAGAATTATTGTAGCAGGATGATTTAGAAAGTATTATGTGGCAGTTTGAAAAATATTTATAATCATGCTAAGACAAAGAAAGATATGCATATTCTAAACTATCGCGCAAAATATTAATTGAATCTGAAGATGCACTATAAAATGGAGTTAGTGTCAGAACGATGATTTAGTATTATAAATTATAAAATTCCTAAGTAATTCAGGTAATAAATCTATTATATCAAAAGAATACTAAGTTAAAACCTTAATTTTATTCAATAGAAGCATTTTTGAGATATAGGTTATAAAAACGATATAATAAACAATACATAGAAAGTAATAATATATTGAAAGCAGCAAACTAAGCTCTTTAAAATGGTGAGAATTTACAAGACATAGCCACCAAGTTCGGTTTAACCAGAGACGAGATGAAATTATTCAGTTTAGAATGATTGTTAGTTTATATGCTTGTTTTTGACTTTCCAAATATTTTCCAAAATAAGAATAGTTGCGATACAATAGTGTATGAAATGATCTAACTCCGTTTTTTAGACACTTAAAAGTCATATTTATATTATAAATACTTGAATATACCAAAAAATGTATGTAAATTACAAATTAAATTACAAAGTAGTGTGTTACTTTTTGCAATTTGGAATGTTATCGTTTTTAAATATTACTATTTGTTATTATTATATTATTTCCCTCCATGTATACATCTGCTTCCACTTCAAATGGGACAAGTTGACTCAGCTATAATAAATTCTCCAGTTGTAAACTACACCGGTGAATACGATTCTTCTTCTTAAAACGGTTTCGCACCGTTTTCAACTGATTTATTTTAGAACGTGCTGAACACTTTCGATCACCTGTACGATTTCTCGCGCGTTTCTTTTGAATATTCCGAGATTGACTTTACAGTTGAGAATTTGGTGGATCAACTAGCACTCGGTCACGAGCTGTCAAAAATAAGTTAAAACCTTCAATTCAAACAGATTTATCACTTGAGAAACAGATTCCATTAAAAATATATTCAAAAGTAATAATTTAAAGTAAAAAGCACAGATCCATTACTAGTTGGAGTCGTTGACGCACTCAACGAAGGGTAGTTGTTTAAAGACGTAGTTAAGCAATTCAACATCTCGAAAAACGAACTGCGGTTTGTGGCTGTCTGAAGCTCTGTGAATTCATTTGTATAAGTAATTAATAATAGTTTTAAAATAATAAGTATAATAAGTAAATATACGCTGTTAACAAAATATATAATGTAATACATAATACACAGTAATATTTTATAACTTTTTTTGGAATTCAGGAGTGAAATTTTATAAATATTATGCGTTCACTACCTCTCGAAATATTAAAGTAAAATATTCTCACAATACAGTTTTCATTTCATTTTTCACATTTAGTTCATTTTTGATCATAATTCAATTCTGATAAATGTTATATTCAATCCCTTGTAGATCCCTCGCACTCTTTGTATTGTTAACTTATTCAGTTTTTGCTTTAAATTTAGTTTTATACAGTTATGGGAGGTGGAATTGCTTTTTCTTGTTTACTATGTGAGTAATTATATATTAAAATATTTTGCCACTTCTAATGCGGATGACAAATTCCAATAAATAATCTCAAGTTGGAGATTATTCATGAACTACTCATTAACACAAGAGGGCCAAAAATATGATTTCGATCGTATTAGACCATAATCGACTATTCAAAGTCGGTATTTAATATTCCAAAAAGGAAAAATAGAAATTACCACATGCAATAAAAGGACGGCAATGACAAAAATAAACGCGGTAGAAGATGTTTAGGGAAGGTCAACTAATTCACTTAACAAACTTAGGCAGTTCTGAAGCGTTTGTATTCTCTTCATTTCTGGGTCCAACGGATGAATTCATAAAATATTGTACCAATCTGAACTAGTTATATCACTTGTTTAAGATGTCCCTGTGTAATTTCTACGTTTTAGTCAACAAAACTAATTTATGAAAGATTTTATCTCGAAAATATATGGTAGTTAAGCCTGATTGGAGAAAAGAATAAGAGGATCCAATGATTGGTATACGGACGCAATATGTAATTTATAACTAGTAGCGCAAGCACTGGACCTGCAGAGGACCTCGGTGTTCATCTTCAACTGGGTCAATCTGAACGATTTTAGGTATTTCTTAATCACGAAAAACAATGGAGGACTTTTTCTTTCAATCTCAACCGGGAGCTCAAGATGAAGTATTGGTACTTCGCTTAATTAGAATTATAATTCAGGTAGTTACAGTCGCTTTCATTCTCAATATTCAAATAATGAATGCATTTTTGTTTCTTGAAGAATGGAATCAAGTGGGTTAGTCGGGCCCAGCATTAAATAATATATTGATGCTACTCTAAAACAACAGTTATTTTACTTATGATCTTCCACTTCCATTTCATAATGAGAAATCAATTTTCTTGATTGTTAAATTATACAACGTTAGGTAAAGTTGAAACTTATTATTGAAGTATATACAGAGTTATATACGTTAATTATTGTAGCACAGCTATCCAAGGCTCAACCAGGCCTTGATGTGATTGAAGCACTTTACAAATCAATAGTAAATAGAGTTAATGAGTGTATTGATGAGGAGGGAGAACACACTCATTATTGAGCCGGGCAGTGATATAAGTAAGATTCAAATAATAAACTTCATTCTTCTTCCTAATTCAAAAAAGCATTTCGAGGGCCCACCACTGTATGAAACGATATATTAATGTTCGATAGAACTTAATTACTATATTAATTATTAATACCAATGTGTAAAACGAATAATATGATAATATATTTAATTATTACTACAATTTGATTTCAGTCGAATTATATGTTTATACTAATTAAACAGGAATCAGCTTGAAATCTGAATAAAGTTAATATTATTAGGTATATAATAGTTTGAAAGCACTATATCAAGAGAATGTATAATTTGCTAAAGTTACATGATTTGTTAAAAATAGGATGGTGCATATTTTATAGCAAGGAAAACGTAAGCGGGATTGAAATAATATTTTACCAAAAGGATACTATGATATAATAAACAAGATTTATAAAATATTGGAAATCAAATTTCACTACTTTTATCTAATTTATTTTTGCAGCTTCCTTCAGTTCGTCTCATCCTCTTCTGCAGTAGTAGTTGGGTACCTCCATAAGCTCCATGTCCACGACTTTAAAGTTTCCTTTTGGCTTTCGTTCGCAAAATTTAATATTTTCCAAATATTTACTTCTTTGAAAACTGAGAAAAATTGCATGAGCGAATTTTTGATTTAACTTTGATTTTGAAACAGAGGACCCATGCGGGAACATAATAACACTGGCCATCCTGACTCAGTTATTACTTCATGAGACTATAAGAATCTTCGAGATTCAACTTTCAAAAGAAGTTCAAAGTATCAACTTCTTTACATTGTTAACAAACGCATCGTCTTTCCGAACATTATATGTGGTCATTTCGCTAGCAGCTACTAGCTTAATAGAATTAAACCGTAAATTAGTGAAATTCTCAAAACGCTTGAAGAAGACTATTTTAAGTATCATGGAAGTTGCAGTAACCGGGTTGGTTCATTTGGTGAAGTAATAGTCCTTAGTTGGCCTAACTTTGAGTGAATTATAGATTTATTTTTGAACTTTTCATTACAACTTAAGAAAGCACAGTTCAAACAACTCATATTCTTAGGTCATGATATTTTTACTATTCCGAAGCAACAATATCCATTGGCTTGTACTAGTTCACAACCAAGGTTGAGATTTTAGTAAAATTAACTAAAAATCAAGAATCGTCTTGATTTAGTATTATTAAACTACTGTAAATCTCCAGTTACGAAAAAACTCGGTTTAAAAGCAATTTGGAGGGTCCTGCTGCCATCATGGCTGCTGAATCTAAAACTGATTCTAGTTGATTGAATCATATGCGTAAAGTTATCCAGATTGTTCTTAATAACTTTAAGCCTCGAGGGAATGCTCTGAGATAGGTGGCAAGTATTGAGCTCTATTCACTCGGCTCATTTTCAACTCAGTGAAAAGTAGAGGAGCCGTTGATTGCTTGGTCCTGCTATGTAGCTATTTCTGTCAGACTCAAGAAATTATGTGTTTGCATAACCTTGTTGGTGGTGTTGACTTGTACAAACTGCTTCAGGATTAATGATAGATGGCTCATCTGTTGACAAGCATTCGTTACTCAATTGGTGATTTCCGAGTTGCAGTAGATACCAGGTTCAATAGGAAAGTGATTTTAAGATTCAAATGTAGAATTCGTCCATACACTCTTGTGATGAGCAATGTCGTCTCTCTATATCAAAAACGGAGTGGAAAATCTGGATTTATCACGTTTAATACTATGTTATTTAATTAATTCAATCCATTTCTAAAAACTAAATATGAGCGCTTTTCATTTTGATGCCACTAAAACTAGTGAATTTTAAACTCCAGATTTCGTAATTTCGCACATTTTTCGATATTATTACTGAATTTAGAATAAAGCTGTGATAAATATAATATATCAACAAATCATAATTGATGTAATCACAGCTAAAAAGTTTCTTGGATCAAAATTCACGAATTTCTTTGGAGCAAATATTTAGAACATGAATAATAAATACTAATAATATCTAAGACTCACACATATCTAGTCATTTTTTGCACCATCCTTTAAAAATGAAAGTTTTTAAATTGATTATTAAGTGTATTAATACCGCCAAGCGTGCATATTATATTATATATTCTATTGAATACTTTGAACTAAAAATACTGGACATATTATATAGGGTTCAAGCTTTCTATTACAATTAGTAGTTGAATTTCTATTACAACTCTAAGTCGCAGAATTGAGAGTTTTAGTTTCATTAATTTACTACTTTCTACACTTAACTAATTATATTAATCGCAAAATCAAATATTATATTTTGCTCCTTGTATTCTAATACGAAATAAATATATATAATAAAAAGAAGTGGTAACAAACTTTTGAAGAAACTTTTAAACTTTTTTGATACAAACTAACATATAATACTTATTAAAGTTAGTATGTTGCCTCAGTAATGTTCGAAATAATAATTGAAATAATTGTTTCAGCTGTTGCAAATTAAAGATTTTGATGTTAATAATAAAGAATTAGTAGACATCACTGAATATTATTATTACATATTAAATTTGTATCTCGATAATTAGATCTATTTATTCATAATATAAGTTATTGGAAACATAATTCAGAATATTGTCTAACTTGAACCAAGCTCTCAGCGCTCGAAACTATTACAACCAATTATTTTAATAATTCAACCAAGTCATTTGAGCTCTTATAATTAAATTTAAAGGTGTTAACATTTGTTTCTGAAAAATGAAAAATTCGTTATTTTCAAAAGTTCTTCGTTCTTCAAATTAAATTATATAAATTGAATTCTAGCATCTCAACAGTTGCTATATTGTTAAAGTACTGCAATTTTTTGTGAATTGCCGGAAAACACAAATCAATTTTTAATATCTAACTGAACCAAATTTCTTGTGGCAATTAGAACAAGAAAATTAAAACCAGACAGAACAACAGATGGGTTTCCGCCATCGTTTAGGAAAGGCTATAAACAAGCTTTCGGTTGGTTAAGTTTCATTGAGTATTAGTAGTTCTCTACTAAAAACTCTATTTTACCAGATGACTCTTTACAAATTAAAGACAAAACGAAACTGATGTCATTATGATTCATATAATCGATTTCATGGGGAATTTATCACTGGTTTGTGTACAATATCAATGAATCACTAGATATAGTTACGATTAATAATCATTTTTGATGCGGAAATTTTGGAGTGTGATACATAATTTTAATAAAATTTTACTAAAGTATTTGCGGTCAAGGTAAAACGAATTCATTCAATTAATTGCAACCCGCCTACTAATCTCGGTCCCAACTCGATTACTGTCATAATACACATGACAATATTTTTATAAATAATCAGCAAGGAGCATTTATTTTATAATATGTTATATATGAGCAAATATGTGCGACGAAAATTAATTTAACATTTTCACTTCTTAAATGAATTTGAAATAAAATTTTTTATGTAATGACTAAATAATATTGAATTAATAGTTTAATAAAATCGCACTCATTACTCAAAACGAGCACCATAAAAATTTTATAACTTTAAAATATTTATTAATCCCTAATTTTAGTTTCCAGAATTTGAAAACTATGAAAAATATTTAAGTTTGTACTTTCAGCAATTTAACTAATATCTAGCATGAATAATTCCTTATATTATTCATATTCTATAATTTTAAGCATTAAATTTACAGGCATCAATAACGTTGTAAAATAGAAACAAATAAAATCGATATTAAACTTGAGATCCAGGTTCAAGTGATAAGCGGCTTCGTTAATTTAAAGAGAACACTAGCTAAATTAAAAATTAAATTAGCTCAATCACTACACTTTTATTTGAGATATTTTTATTGAAATTAATATAACAAGATTGAATTATATAAAATTTTGTGTAATAGTTAGAACACAAAAATAAATGATAGAAATGGATAAATTTTAAAGTTGAATTAAAACTAAAAATTTAAAGTTCTGTCGCAGATATCAATCCTTATTCACATTAATATTTTCATTTCCCTCCATCTCAATTATTTTAAAAATTATTTTCATGTCATAATACAGTATTATGTAAAAATAACAGTCCTATTAACTGAAACATTCTTTTAGTACATTTTCATATTAGATTTTTTCATGCAATATTATTTTATAAATATTGTTTTAATTATTTCCAAGTCCTATAAAGCCATTTTGACACACCATTCCACCTCGCAAAATTGATGGAAAATGTTCAAAATTATAAATTATACTAAAACATATAAACAACTGATTATATGTTAATAATGTGGTTTAGTAAATTTAACGCTTATTTATCATTCTAAAATATATTATTTATTTACTATTTAGTTTTTTACATCATTTCTATTTGCAATATGAATGTTTAAAGCTCAATTTAACGCGAATTCTTACAAATATGAGTGTTCTATAATAATTATATTATAACTAACTAATTCTGAATACATTAATTTAAGTATGCAGAAAATTATATATTGCGATTGTAAGTTATTTTTCGGGAATTTAAAAATATTTCTGTATCTATTTCTTAATCATCATCTATTCTTCTAAGAGTAACAATTGTTAAATGAAACTATAAAATATTGTTTAACTCTTTTCGACCCAGAGGGGGGTATCAAAAATTGAAAGCGTCGTTGGATTACTCTAGTTTTTGTAATTTATGCTAATTCCAGATACTTAGGACTCAAGGCAAAACGGCTTTCATATCCCACATGCGGATCTGAAACGCGAGGCCAAAAAATAACGAAAAAATGAGTAAATTTCTAATTTTAATTTTTAAATATTGTTACAAATGAAGAAATTATCACTCAAAAGTTACGGAGGATACTATAACGTATCATACAAAAATTTATCGAATTACTTTCCTTTGGCATTTGAAGACAAGTTTTAGTAACCGTTGTGACAAGGCTCTTGAAGATTACACTTCTTTTAAAAATTAAATCACGTGTGGCATTTGATTTTTCCTGATCATTATGATGCTTATATCAATATTCGGACACTTCCAGATTATATGGCAGTATGAAACATGTTATTGGTGTGGTAATGTTATAATAGCTTAATTTATTTGTAATTAGAATATTATTAAAATTAATATTTGAAATGAAATTCAAATTGTATGCTAGATATGGGACAGTTTATCCAAAGTCCTAAAGGTGTACAAACATTTAAATAATAATATTAGAATCACTAAGTTCTGGTAGACTATCTGCGGAAAACCTGCTATCAAGATTCTAAAGAGTTAATGAAAAACGAAAATTATTGCTGGCTTTATCTTGGAGCTATAAAATATATTATAATTATTTTATCCATAAACCAATTACCTTAGTTAAATTGCTCCAAATTACCTGAAATTATCTCTGTAAACATAGTAATTCAATATATTTCAAAACCTGCTCAAAATTTGAAAACAGTTTCAAAATAATTATTTATTTATTCTTGCATAATTTAGCTTTAAATTATATTTGCAGTGTTTATTGTATACAAATTTGGGAAATAAATCATAAATAGTTTCATTATTTGTTTCAAGTTTTCATTAATTTTGAGAGGTGGAATGGTGTGTCAAAGTGGCTTTATAATGTCTGAAAATTAATATAATTATAATTTGAAGATAATATTGGATGATAAAATCTAATATGAATATATACAAAAAGAATGATTCAGTTAATACTATCACTGAAAATTTTCTTGGTTAAGAGGCTCGAGTATAGAAGTCACACGTTTTACGAAAAATAACATACTATTGTTTAAATGTTGATTCATTAAATTCTTTTTATAGTCAATACGTAACGTAAAATGTTAACGTTTTTCTCTCATAGTTCGCAGTAATGTTAGAGTTGTATCCACCGCTCTGATTTTGTTTGCCAATACTGCTTCTATCTTTGTTTGCTACTTTTACATTTCAATTTTATATATCAGTTTGCATCTATGAATTGTTTGCATCTCCATGTATTTTAAGTAATATATTTCTGAAAAATCTGTTATTTTATTAAATTGTAAATTAATATAGCCCAAATTATTTAGATGAATTAGAGGTGCAATTGAGATGATATTGTTGTCTTAGAGTTCTAAATGTGTTAAATTTATTAAATACATGATAAAAAATATTTATTTTAGCCCACTATTTGATATATTAATCATTTTAAGTTAAATCAAATATTTGATTGCTGTAATATCAATCCCTACGTTATCCATGTCCAGCTCTTACAATTATGTTAAAGTTGAAAGTGCATTGCAATTTAATAAATTGATTCCAGATAGTTTCAATTTTGTTAGATTCGTTAAATACTTAATCTATAATATGTTAACGTCTTTATTATGTGATAGATCTAATTATTATAATAGTTCAAATTATCTAAGACAAACCGTTTTAAGACTATTATTAGGTAAACGCAATACTATCAAATTTGGAAGGTCAAAATACTACGTTGTCTTTAGTTTACACTGCTCAATATTTAGTTCTGCTATCGAACAATTATTAATTTCAAACAATATTTTGTGGCTGTGAATTATTCTGAGTATTTTAGGGTTCACATTTTGGATGAATTCTAAACTTTTAATTTTGTCGTCGTTGTAAATGTAGAGTTCGTTATTTGTAAAATATTGTTTAATTAAATTACTGATGTGCAATTCGTATTTTTGCATTTTTACTATCTACCAATACTTCATTTGGAGTGGTACGGTAATATATTATCGATAATATATTGTTTATATGCAAATATTTATTAAAGTCAATTTAGTAATTTCAACTCTTAAAATTAAATATTATTAAATTAGACTTACTAAAAGTAATGTAGTGCATGTAAGAATTGTGTAGCATGCAAGAATGCGAAACCCTAGGAAACGGATAGACTCATTGACAATTGAAGATACAATTGAAAGCAATCAACTTACGTTTTGTTTTGTAGAAGATTTAATAAATGATAAAAATGAAATAATTTCATTCGGTTCTCTTTTCAATTTAGAACAGTTGAATAATTTTAGCAGTTTTAGAGATTTGTTCAGCCGTCATTTTATAAATCAGGTCGTTTATTTCTCTTTTGAAGTTTTTAAATGCTGTTTTGTGTTTCATTTATTGTATTTTCTCGTTCTCAACGAAAATGTGCATCATATTTTTTGAAGTTATAATTTGCTTTTTTGTTGGTTTCGCTTAACTGCAGGGTGGTAATTTTATGTTTATTGCCATTGGTCATAATGGGTTGGAGTGATTTTATTCTACCTGTTAACATTTTAAAGTCAAATAGTGAAGTACTATTTCGGTAAGAAAAACCACTTCTTTTGTGATATTTTATGTTGTTTAAATTGTTTAAATCCTTAAGAATAACTAATAATAGATTTTAATAAAAAACTAGGTCTGTTTAAGTGCGTTTACAAAGTATCTAGTGTTATTTATGCTTATAGCAGTATTTACTATATTCTTTTGCGATGTTTAAATACAATATGTTTAAAATATAGTTTATTTTAAGAAGATTGCGCAACGGAGTAGCATCAGATATTTGATTTTAGGACAAAATCAATTTTTCTAGTGATTTTAACTAGCTCAAAGGAGAAATATCAGTGATCTAATTGTTTGACAGATTCAAATCCTTTAAAAGAAGTAGATACATGTAACGCAAAGGATGTATGTTGCAAATGTCGTTCTGGGATAAAGATAATACAATAACATTCCAAAGACACTAGTTAAATATTGATATTTCTATTATCGCAATACAGTTTAACTCAAGATTTGACATTAACGTTAAATTATTTAGAGGGGTTAAATTTATATAGTTTTGATATAGTTTTGATCTTCTTAAATTTCTAATTAGTCAAATAAGTTTTCATCTTGTGAAATATCAAATTTGTTTTAAGCTAGTAATGAAGATTACTCGTGATTATTACTAAATTTTAAGTCAGTTAATTTTGTCAAGTGATTTAAAGATTCTATGTTAATAATTTCATTATTTGTTAAATTTAATACTTATAACTCAGTTAATGATTCTAGAGCGCTTATATCTGTAATATGATTTTTTTATAAGTATAATTATTTAAGATTTACCAGTGATTTTATTTTATGAATATCATTTACTAAATTATTTTCTATATCAAGAATCTTCAGATTTATTAATTATTTTAAAGAATCTAAATCTGAAATTTAATTAGAACCAATTCTCAGTGCTGTTAAGTTCACAAGACCGCATATGGAGTAAATATTTCTAATATAATTACCTTGAATATCTAGATTTAATAATTCTAGATGAGTTTTAAAATTTAAAATTGATATATTGTTAATTTAATTATGTGCTAGGTTTAATTACTGAATCTTATTCAAAGATTGTAATGGTTGTATGTCAATTAACTTGTTTTTAGCAAGCGACAGAAACTTTAATTATGTCAAATATTTTATTTGATCAATATTTTTAATATTGTTATTTGATAAATCTAAATAAGTCAATTATACCATGTTTTAAAGACTATTTATATCAACTATCAAATTATTTCTGAAACTTAAACATTATAGTGTTAATGAAGGGTAAAACTGATGCAATGAAGTTATGCTGCATTCTTCTAATTTTAAGTTTATAATATTATTCGGGATGTATTTAATGTCAATTTTATTACATTAGCATATTGATACTTTTTGAACTTATAGTTATTCTATAAATTAAATTGAGTGTAGATATTAGTCATATTTGATGCATAATGTTAAATTTTTAAATTTTTAATTGTATTTTATCAACATATCTTAATTATAGGTTTGATAAATATCAGACATCTTTTTGTGGAGTGTAATATTAATATAAAATAATATAATCATAAATTAACATAAGAATTTGATTCAATTAGCTATTATTAAATATTATTATTGTGTGTGAATTACTGTGTGTGATGCGTTCATATATTACAATGGATGCGATAATTAATTTGAGTTAGAGATTTTCTAATTCTTGTTTTATTATATTTGGATACATTTCACTTATAAGGGGGGATTGAAAATGGTAATCCCCTGGTTACCACCTTAAGAGCAAGGTTATGTAGTAATAGAGCTTCCGCAGATTTGATATGCTCATGCATGTTCATGTGTTCATGATTACTGACAATATCTACTTGCTCAACTACATTCACTTTAACATTTTCATCACTACCAGATGGCCTAATCAATCCACTCACAACTTCTTTTGTAGATTGTACTAAGGATGAATCTCATGCAGATCATATGTCTTCACTAATTTAGATCTTAGATGGAAGATATGCATTTACATCAGTCAAACATTGTGAATGAAGTGGTAATTTTTGCATTAATAATTGATTAACACTGTAAATCCTGCTCTAGTAATAAAATTTAGATTAAAAGACAAATATAAGACAAGTAATTAATAAATTAATAAATATAAAATGCTGTTTGCTTGAAATAGAGTAGGCCAAAATTAGTTTATGCATTTTACTTAACCACCCCTATTCACTTACAGACCCCATCAATATTTATGAATAAAAGGGTCTATAAATGAACTGTATTTGGGGTCTGTAGCTGAAATAATTTGATATTTAATTGATTAAATATTATTGACTCTAACGTGTTTTAAGAACAAATATAAATGAGGAAACTTAACAGTCTGTCATATATCATACTATTTTAGTTATTATATTCATTAAAATAGCAAAAATTAAAAATTAGTTGACATTTGAAGAATATTTTAAGAAAAGGGATCTGTAACTGAAATGGAAAACCGAATATGAAATTAAATATGAGCCATAAACAGCCAGATTTGCTCTCACTTATAGACCCCTTGATATTTTTTGGGAAATCAGCAGTGGTCTGTAAGTGAATAGGGGTGGGGGTCTGCATTCGAGGTAATGTAGTAATTTAAGTAATAGCATTTTAATTCAAGTAATAGTAAATTACTATTACAATGTATGAATGTATGTAGTTATCTAATTTATTGCCTAACTTATTTCCAATGACTAAAGCACGTTGTGCAAGTTCTCTTGAATCACATAACTAAAATATTTCAAGTGAATTGCCAATTAAATAATCATTATGCATTAAAAGACCTGTATTAGCGCAAATTTCGTTGAAAGTTTAAAAGTTGTCAGTTGATTGTGGATCAAGGACACGAAGGAAATCTGCAATCTAAAAGTGAGAAGACATATTATATTCCTGCCTCTCCTCAAGAGTCATAAGCATGAATTTAGCTCTCTCTGGTAAATTTCCAACCGAATTTCTCATAGCTTCCAATGCACATTTAATATTGATAATAGTTTGTTTAACTTTGAATAAGTCAACAAAATCTCCACTATCAAGAACATTGCACTCGGCCTCAGTGACTTTGGACGAGTTCGAATCAGAAGATTGCTAGTTTGAAGGTGAACTAGGTTGTTGTGACATGATTGGTTGAAGCGGAAGCATTTTTTACAACATATACCTCAAATCAAAAAACTTATACTTTTCTGTACTTTTTATCCCTCTAGCTCGCATTTTGCTATTTGTACAGTTATTTTTCCTATAATTTAGGCTTGTCCCACTATATTACAGGTATTTTCTCCTGTATTAATGGACATAACAACTATATACAAAAATGTGAGTTGGAGTGAAATTAGTATATTTTTTGAATATATCAATATAAATGTGCGACAAATATTTTTTATTTTAATCAAAATATTATTCAATAAATTGCTATTAAATATGATCGTTTTTCACTGTTCTTTCTGAAGCTGTTATGAGAGTTACATTATCTTTGGTATTTGACATTGTATTATTGGGTCCATATTATGCAAGGTACTTTCGACCTCTGATCTCTTCTTATCGTTGATAAATTACCAAATTTATAAGTACTTATATTATTAATTTAATTATAAAAAGTAGTAAAATGTGAGTTGGACTTGATCAAAGTATATAATTATGTCTGTTATATACCCAACAACATAAAGTTAATTGGACAATTATAATTTCTGATGCAATTCTATAAACCAAAAACTTTGAATAACGTGATATAGTTTTCTTTAGTTGGAGAAAGACCTAGCTCGAATTGATATTGCTAAAATTAAGAGTAGTACTGACACTATCATTCTGCAGTTGCTTATGTCAATTGAGTTCTAGATTTCAAAAAGATTTCTTACTTAGCTCTTTAGAATTTGAACACTATAATATCAATTAGTTCGATGATTATGTCGTACGGTCAATAATGATAACTGCATTGACATGTTTGCTCGACAGATATTAATGTAATTTTGGAATTTTGGTAAATGAAAGCTGTGTAAAAAACTGCATTTTTCATAATATTTAGGAAGTATTTAATATCATATAATTATTTATCTATATTAAAGCTCTTGAAACTGCGTATAGTTCCTTCTCAGATAATCATAGTGATGCATAGAATATACATTTTCATCTCGTTTGAAGTGGAAAACAGATCTCAATAAAATAAAAAATAACAGTCGCACATTTTAATTGAGTATTAATAATAATCACTAAAAACCTACAAATTCCTCTATTGACGAAACATTATTATGTATTAATGGTTTATAATATAGCCATCCAACAATAGACAATAAGAGCACTTTTGACAATAATTGCCAATAAGACAATGATTGTCTCTATTGTGTGACACAATAACATATAAAATGACAATAAGAATTTTGTCACTTTTCCTTTATTTCTATTTTATAGTATTTATACCATAAATATATTGTAAATTTAATTTTAGCATTATATTTCAAACATATTCACTATAATATGGAGTCAACTACAGTTATGGGAGGTGGAATTGCTTTTTCTTGTTTACTATGTGAGTAATTATATATTAAAATATTTTGCCACTTCTAATGCGGATGACAAATTCCAATAAATAATCTCAAGTTGGAGATTATTCATGAACTACTCATTAACACAAGAGGGCCAAAAATATGATTTCGATCGTATTAGACCATAATCGACTATTCAAAGTCGGTATTTAATATTCCAAAAAGGAAAAATAGAAATTACCACATGCAATAAAAGGACGGCAATGACAAAAATAAACGCGGTAGAAGATGTTTAGGGAAGGTCAACTAATTCACTTAACAAACTTAGGCAGTTCTGAAGCGTTTGTATTCTCTTCATTTCTGGGTCCAACGGATGAATTCATAAAATATTGTACCAATCTGAACTAGTTATATCACTTGTTTAAGATGTCCCTGTGTAATTTCTACGTTTTAGTCAACAAAACTAATTTATGAAAGATTTTATCTCGAAAATATATGGTAGTTAAGCCTGATTGGAGAAAAGAATAAGAGGATCCAATGATTGGTATACGGACGCAATATGTAATTTATAACTAGTAGCGCAAGCACTGGACCTGCAGAGGACCTCGGTGTTCATCTTCAACTGGGTCAATCTGAACGATTTTAGGTATTTCTTAATCACGAAAAACAATGGAGGACTTTTTCTTTCAATCTCAACCGGGAGCTCAAGATGAAGTATTGGTACTTCGCTTAATTAGAATTATAATTCAGGTAGTTACAGTCGCTTTCATTCTCAATATTCAAACAATGAATGCATTTTTGTTTCTTGAAGAATGGAATCAAGTGGGTTAGTCGGGCCCAGCATTAAATAATATATTGATGCTACTCTAAAACAACAGTTATTTTACTTATGATCTTCCACTTCCATTTCATAATGAGAAATCAATTTTCTTGATTGTTAAATTATACAACGTTAGGTAAAGTTGAAACTTATTATTGAAGTATATACAGAGTTATATACGTTAATTATTGTAGCACAGCTATCCAAGGCTCAACCAGGCCTTGATGTGATTGAAGCACTTTACAAATCAATAGTAAATAGAGTTAATGAGTGTATTGATGAGGAGGGAGAACACACTCATTATTGAGCCGGGCAGTGATATAAGTAAGATTCAAATAATAAACTTCATTCTTCTTCCTAATTCAAAAAAGCATTTCGAGGGCCCACCACTGTAAAATATTTTTATTTTCATCGTTTTTGTTCATTTTCCTATGGCTAAAATTAAGCTTAGACAATAAGAGGCAATTATAAATATTATGGAGTCCTTTTTTAGCTTTTAAATCATAATTGTAAAAATTGACTTTGGATTTACATTTAGATTGGAGCGCGAACATTTTTATTTTATGCATATAAGTGAATAATATTCCACTTTAGCAATGAAATATATGCTCTTATTGTCCTATACTTCATTGTATTCTATTGTCTGGGACAATGAAAAACCCTTATTGTGCAATAGAAAATAGACAATGGATGGCTATAGTTTATATAATGATTTGATTTGATTTAAATGAAAATTATACCAAATAAGTACGGAAAAAGTACGGAAATCACAAAAATGCGGATAATATGCGGTTACATTACGATTTGGAATCCGTATTTAATTCCGCGTTAAAACGGGTGAAAAATCCGCACTTCTGTACGGATGGCGCGCCTTAATAGTAATATTCAATTATATATTATTAAAAACAATAATATTAATTTAAAATAAACTTCCACTCCACCTCTAAAGTTGAAGCATTTTTTGAGCGATAAATACGTTTTGGAACTGAAGAGGTTTCTGTCTAAAAACTTCCCCGTTTCTTCTTTCAAGAACATGGTGCAGCTTCAGCTCTCAAAGGGTCAAACTGTTCGTTCTGAATGAGCTGGATCTGAGCGATAACAACATCGCAGACGTTTCACCCCTACAGACACTCAATTTAATGAGAAATAAAATCAAAGTAATAGAGGATCTTGAACAAGGGGTGCTAAACATCCCCCCAAAACGGGATAGAAATTATAAATATTCTGAACGAATTCTCCAAGCCGCGAATATTAATAATTATAATAACCACTTCTATATTGAATGTGATGAATGTGTTGAATGATATAGAAATTCATTTGGAGTTATTCAATTGATTTAATTCAAAATTAAGATGTTAATATACTTAATCTATTATGTAAGTATGTGTAGTAAGTAAATATATTATAATAAATTTTATTTAATAAAAGTGCAAAAAGCAGGATTTGAACCTGCAACCTTTAAAGTATATCCATGAAGTTACTAACCTCTATAACATATTTGTTAAGAATCAATGAATATAATAATATAGTTATTATTAGAACTCTTGAGGATGTTGTATATAGTCCGGACTAGGCGCATTGACGGGACTGTCGGCACGAAGTGAAAAGTGATTTTTGTTAATATTTCTTGTATATATGTGGGCTGATCATATTACGTTATGAATTTCACTTTAATATATTATTAATATTACCCTTTATAGATTCAAGTTTACAAATTTACTTTACAATATTATTATTGAGCATATGGTTTAAATTACAAGGGAGCATCAAGAATTTAACTTTTTGCCTGTACAGATATTATATATTGTTGCAATAATATTAACATTCTAAATGATCACAATAGTTTGATAAAACTCGAAAATCGGAAGATGCAGTGGAATAAGGAGAGGTGGGTTCACAATTCGTATGTAAAATATTATATTCAATGAAAATCACTAATATCTTATCAGATGACAAAAGTTGGAAATAGACTTTTCCTTGCCGTGCTCGAGGAAGTGAGATATATAAATTAAAATATATTATTAAAATATAAATAAAATTATTACAATGTACAAAATGATAATCATTTCGCCTGAATCTCTTCGTCAAGATTTTTGTCCAAAGCATACAAAAGAAACTCTGAATAAAGAATGCTACCACTATTGTTTGCGTCTATTATCATAAATTCAGCCTTAGGATCCCCTATTTTAGCACCCCATTAATTTAATTTGTTAACACCATGAGTAAATTCTCCCAACTGAAGTTTCCCGTCATCAGATGTGTCTAACTCATCAAACATGCTGAAAATTTCCAAAAACATTCTTGTAAACTTCAGCATAGGAACAAACTCGTCTTTTGTTAAGTAATCATTGTCAATCTTTTTCTACACACTTGTTGCAGTAGCTTTACTTTTGTGGATAGTTCTAGCTTTATTATATGCGTATCTAAAAGCTATTTTGTAGTTTTAACCATTACCATTATTGAAGAATTCTGGAAGATAGTGTCTAATCCATGTTTCAAATTCTGACAGGGAGACATCGCCATTACCGTTCATGTCAAGGATCTTCCATTCTTTGTTTCTCCAATCTTTCGCCTATTATGTGTCTTGGTATAATAAAACTTTATCTAATTTAGAATAGTCAAGCTTTTGTGTCATGTTTGATGCGGATTATCTAAACTAAAATTTGTATTAATTTTTTATTATTTTATCTATTTATTGTATTATTTCACTCCAAATAAACTAGTAAAGTAAAAAAACGTTATGATATTCGTAACAAGTAATGAACCTCGTATTTTGGGCATTTTGTATCGTACCATCTAAACTCAACTAAACGATGATTATTCATTTACTACATTTAAAAGGATTCACAGCGTCTCTTAAATATTTATTACCTACTATATTTTCGACCATTTATTTATCCAAGCTAATATGATAAACATGTTTTAACTTCAACTATTATCATATTGTTAGTTCTTCATGCAGTGATACATGAACTTGTTTGAGGTGTGAAAAATATTATATATTTAATATTATATATTTAAAATTTTATTTCAAATTATAACTGAACATTATATATCCCACTCACTTAACTTTCGTTTATACTAGTTCGGTCTTCTGTACAGGAACTGTAAGTTAATGCCACTTCAGCTCTAACGTTGGCCGCCGAGCTTAAGTCAAAATATAGTTATAGTCAATCAAATTTATGTTTAACAAGTATTCTTTTATAATTTTTCTTAAAGTTACTATATTATATAATTAGTCATTTCCTAGGTTATTTAACTGAACAAAGCGAAACATAGGCTCTCGCACGCCAGTGTTTCCACTTTCAAAACGGGCTCAAACCGATATATATATATAAATGGAAACACTGGCGTGCGAGAGCCTTTGTTTTACTTTCAAAAGTCTCAATGAAGTCTGTTTGTGCCATCTGTTTATGATATATATATATCAAATATAACAAATATGGTGATTGAAGGTCAAAATTGAATGAATTAAAATTTATTAAATTAAATAGTTATAAATTTATGAAGGAAAATCTATTATAATAATGGTATTTGCACATTGTTTATAAATATCAGTAAAACAGTATTCAAAAATACTAAATACTCCCAATAACATACATTTATATATAACCTCATAATTATCTGCAAATTTAACTTATATATGTATTTTATTATTAATAATTCTGTTATTCGAATTACCAATGTATTCTAATTTTAAATTAATAATTAATTGAGCTATATTATTACATTATATGTTATATCAACGATAATATGGCAACCATATGTAATTCTTACAACTATGCCTTCTAGATCTTTCGATTGGAGACAAGACCGAGTTGAGCGACTGCTACAATGCGTCGTCCTACATTCGCTTGGTAACCATCCGTTCCAAGAGATACTACAGATTGTATCTTACGCCAACGGGCAAGGAAGAATGCTATCAGATTCCGAGGGGCATCAACGTGACCGTGTTCGCTAATGCACTGGTGGACGCCAACGGCGATTTCGTCACCACCTCTTTCATTTTAGTGAATTTCAGCTACGCCACGACCATCGGCATCAACATCCGGTGTTTGAATTGTGTGGACGATACGTACCTGGCTTCTGACCAGGTTATCATAACCATGGAGTCCGCGATTCACTTCACGAGAGTGGTGATGGGGTCCGTTCTGACCGAGAAGGGCCTGCAAGTTAATTGTTTCCAGTCGAGCCGTACCACCGTAGATATCGATTACATCTAGCTGCAGGTCTCCAACTCCCAAAACTGCCCGCAGCTGATTTCGTCCGCGAACTCGAACAACATGAAGAACTTGGTTTCGGCGGACGTTTTCATCGTTTACTTGAACGGAGATATAGACAGATACGAAAAGCTGGTTACCGGAACCGACTTCAAAACGTTGAGAAACCCGCCGACTTGGAGCTCGACGAACACATTCAACGCAACTGTTCCAAACATCGGTCTGAAGCCGCTGTCCAGCTCGATTCAGTTCATCCAGTTCCAGCTTTACTTCGAGTCGACCGGCGCCACCATAATGACGTCAATCCAGGTGAACAACTACACCGTGATCCAGTTATAAAAAGCGTATTCCAGCATTCAGTTCAAAGTCCAGGGTGCGTCCGCGTACTTGGACCTCGTCGCCAACACGACCGTGCTCTCTTCTGGACTACAGGTGTTCCAGGACTACAACAACCAAATCACTGCCCTCCAAGCGGATTCCGTGCAGATCCAGTTTTTCGGCTATTCCAGTAGAATCCCAACGGCCTATGTTCTAGACGGAACTCAAGTCACTTCCTCTGTTGAAAACTACTACCAAGAGCCCTCGATGTCCTTCACCATGACGACGAGCTCTTTCCAGTTCTCAACTGGCAGGACGCGCATGTAGTGCAAGAACTTGCTGGAAAGCGACTGCGAAGCGAATTTGAAGAGGTACTTGGCCACGAACGACTCAACTTATGAATTCAACATGATCATCCGATTCTTCAAAAACGGGTAAATGATAAAGGTGATGAATCAGAACGTGGGTGCTGCGACCGAGAGCTGCTTTAACGAAGCGGTAATAAAAGTTGAGAAACAGACTATGAATATAGAGTTGGGTCAAGCCATCAGCGCGTGTTCGCTGAGTGGGTAAAAGGTGAACTTGGTTCTGAACATGAGCCAAACGAACTTGGACACGCTGGCGACCACATACTAGCAGATTAATTCAAGCGGCGACTTCGCGTACTCGTACACAGTCCCTCTCAGCACCGAGCAGTTTTCGAATCTTGAAAGTTACGTTCTCAGTCCCAACTCCAAATTATCTCAGATGCTCATGGTTTACGTCGAGGATGTCTTGATGGACTACGTGAGCATAGATTAACTTTACATATCTAAGTAAGCTGAGTTCGAGTCTGAAGTTAAAAACGCGATTGTCGCCATTGGAATCGTTTCAGTTTTTATTTGTGTTTGCTCAGTTTTTGCTCCTAGTTTAATTCAAAAAGTGGTTCTGATGATTCAACAAAGAAAACAGCTAAAAATTAACGTTCAGGTTTTCAATAACGACGATATGTGATTGGTTATTTAAATAATTACATATAAATGAGGAACTGTGATAGCCTAATATTTAAAAATGTCAAATCACACATTGAACAAAATACATGTTACTTATACTTGTACATAAATGAGGAAGCAGATTCACTTAGATTGTTACCGTTATTATTGTTTAATGTTCGATTTGTAACCTTTGTATCCAATACTATATTACATTTAACGAATATTACATAATATTTATAATTAATGTACAACACTCCAAATGGGAGCAGACCAATCAAAAGAGGAATTAATCTTCTCATATACACATGATATTACTTCAAGCGGAAAAATTGATCACTCACCTCAATCATAACAGCTTTTAAACGAAATTTTAACACTATTTGACCACTTTTACGGAGCTGAATATTTTTAGAACTATAAGTAATACAATTTAGATTTATCTGTGGAATATGCTGTTGATGATTTAGCTAATGGATAAGATTTGCAAGATGTTATTAAAACATTAACAAAGGAATAAATAGCTTACACACGAAATCGATTGAAAGCTAAGTATTTAAATAGTGCGAAATATTTTTGTGTAAATAGTGATCCAATGATCACTCAAGCTGTGGATGTACTTAACGAGGGTGTTAAGTTTAAAGACGTTATGAAGTAGTTTGGTTTTTCTAGTGGTGAAGTAAAATACATTGATGTTGAACAAAAGTGATCCTTTTATTACAATTATAACGATTAGGAGCGAAACTGTTGTGCTATAGTTTAGGATTGATTGCGATTCCAAAATGTTCACACTAATACTTTGGTAATTTTTTCTTTATTTATTCATTATTTCTTTATACGCATTTGAATAAATTTAATAATATGTTTCTCAACCACTTAGTCACTAATCAACTTACAGCTTCAAATTTTCGGTAATAGAATCCATATTAGTATTTCAATTTATTCAATTTTATAAAGTTTCAATTTATTCCATTCAACACTCTCTTCCCATTAGTTACATTCACCTCACTCTTTTATGTCCCCCTTAACGAAGAACTGCTGCATCTTGGCGCTCGCCAATCCTCTGTGGCTGATTTTGTTCTTTTCCTCTTTGTCCATTTCCGCGAACGTTTTTCCTCCACAGTTATCGGGCGCGAATATTGAGTCGAAAGAAATTGCTCCGAACTGAGAAATTCCGGCCGATTTAACAACTTTTCCTGGGCACTAACCGATAAAAAGAACCGGTTCCGCATCTGGACCAGTTGAATAAGCGTAAATGCACTGAGCGAACGCTGATTTGTCCTCGAAAGCTGATAAGAGGTTGTAAATACCGTCCGGGCCAACTGACTCGAGGAAGTAGCGGATGTACACACCGGGCATCCCACCAAGCGAGTTAATGCAGAAAGAAACGTCCTCAGTGATCACAGGGCCGTTGTAGAGCTTGGACGCGGCACGGCACTTCTCACGCGCGACCTCCTCGGGCAGACCCTGGAGCTCGGGCACATCCAACTTCAAAGACGTCCAGGAGATCTTGCCGTCCATGAGCTGCGCGAACTCCTCCACTTTGTGCTTATTTCCAGTCACCAAGCATAAAGGCTTAGACATTATATTACATGGAGTGAAAATGATTTATTATATAATGATAGTGAAAATTACATGGAAAGCGATTTGTCGGTAAGCCGGACAAATTATTAATTTTTAGTTATTTGCAAAAACTGTTATTCAATCTACATTAAAATTAACTATAAATATCAAAATAAAATGACTCACTTAACGTAACTTTGTCATTAATACTAAAGCTCAATTCAATCATTCCATCTTCATAAATCATGACAATCCACAAATCCAAACTCAGTTACACATAACGTTACCATAAGCTAATCTCAACATCATACCTCATCTTCTAGGATTGTCACTCTGAATAGCCTCCTCAGACAACCTAAGTTAGTTCAGCACTTGAACTAACATTATTGATCTTGGAAGTTATCTTTGTAACTATCTTTGGGATGGCTGGTATGAATCTTGGGACTAGCGTATCAGCGGCAACGCGTAGTGCTTCTAAGTTTAGAGCACGGAACAATGTCATAACTCTTTAATCAGTTTCTTCCTGTTCATGCTCATTTACTCTTGAAAGTGAAACCTCTGCAATATATTTAACTAAATCTGTGTTTGGGTTTTGTTGTTTTACATAGTAAGTTCCATACGGATTTCTTCCTGATGTACAGGATTGAGATATCATTTATTATTGTACTCAATCATTCATGATTCACATCTTCAATCACGTGCAAAATATAGAGCTAATTAATTGCGAAATATATAATTGAAAAATACGTATTTCCTTCATTTGATTTCATTTATTCCTAAAACAACCCTTTAAACCCATAATATTTCCCCCTTTATCTAGCAGGTCTTTGCTTGATTTAGTTCACGTGGTTGTTCTTGAACTATTTTAAGAGGAATATATTCTGAACGTGGTTTCCTTCCAATTTCAAAGAATTGTACGTTCGAAATGGTCATTTACTAAATATCAAATATTGAATTGTCGTATTAATGTCAGTAAGTTTAACTTTGACATCGGTTTTATGCTGGTTGCACATTAAATTCAAAATAATCAGGTTCATAAGTTGTAAAAAGAAGTTATATCAGTTATTAAATTTTGTTTAAGATCGAGTATTTGTAGAGTTTGCAGTTTGTAGATGTTCCTTCACTTGTATTCTTTGCTCTACATGCAATTCTGTGAGCTATTTCAAGGTTTTTAGTGGAGATAAGTCCTCAATTCATGATTTGTTAAAGAATAATGCAGCAATAAGGATTTTTGTATCGGTGGCGCTCTTCCTCCGGTAGTTTGAAGGTCTCTCTAATCTTCGAATCTCAAAATCGTTGTTTTTGGCCTCTTTTCCCCGACAACAGCGGTTCCCCTTCTAACCAAGTTATCAGAAGGCTATAGAGCAAGCTAATTTATATAGGTTTTAATTTTTAGGTTCCCTGAAAGTTAGTTTGGAGACCAAACCAAATCCGTCAGACATGTCGTTAGGCGCACCTCGACAGCCAAAGCAACCAACGACTCAGGTACAAGCATCCAGGGGCGTAACGTGGCTGCTTCATGCAAACCGAGCTTAATCGTTCTATAAAAAACGCTAAATAATTATAAATAATGTTTATTTCTTCTATATTAATATATAGATAAATATCGCATAATGTCAATAATTTATGTAGTAAAACAATGTAAATAGATAATAACTAATATTTATATTGTTAAAAATCAAAATAAATAAGTTATACAAAAGTAAACAACAGTGTAACTTTGGCACAAAACTCAAACAGTATATTTATATACAATGATGTAATTACATAGTCAACAATTGAATTAGATATCAATGATGTCTATAACTTTGCAGTATTTGGGATAAATAGTATAAGTTAATAGATATAAGATTCTCTAATCAATATAACAGTTCTATTTCCAATTATATAAGGATCATTAATATGTATACAGTGTAATGTTTTCATAATAAGTTCTAATCTTATATTTAGCGCACAAGGTTAGCGTTTATCAACTATCATGTAGTATTCCATGCGTAAGTTATATATTTAACTTACCTCAATTCAGTTTAGGTATTCCGCAAACTAATGTAGCGGTCTCATTTTTTCGATATAATAATTAAATTATTCAATATAAATTGAGTAAACAAATATTATTAGTTATAGTTTCTAAAACCAAATTGGAAATGGTTATATGTTCACTGAAATATTATTCGAAGTATAAGTATAAACTTCAAATATCCATGTTTGTACAAATCTTTAAAGTTACGCCAATAGTTCTAACAATTTATTAATTACTATTTCTGAAATACCAACCGTAAGTTGCGAAGATATCTGCAACTCTTCTCAGATTCCAGTTTATGGTTTGTGTAAGCATGATTTATTTAATGGTATATTAGTAGCCAATGGTACGAAATTGTGCGCAGATCCTTACATTTTTTAAGAATATCAATGCATTTGCAAAGAAAAAAACGGATTAGTTTGCACAAATATAGATTTACAACTAAATGAACTGGAAAACTTAATAAATTAAGTAAATAGTAGTTTGCAAAGTTTAAGCAGTGATCTTTCTGTTCTCTAAAATCTAACAGATTAAAACAAAATTGATATAGAAAATTAACTGAACACTAACGTTATGTCACTTACATATTAAATAGATTAATTAAATACATTAATGCTTAGTAAACTATAATCACTAAATTAAACAATAAATAATAACAATGAAACCCAAACATACAATTTAGATAATCTCAACACAGATTATCTTACAACTAAATCTATTCACGCGGCACAAATTTCTAATAATTAGGCAAATATTTAGAATGTAAATAACTCACTCACCGCTTCAATTACAACGAATAAAAACATGATTCAAGACGTGAATACATCACTAACATCTAAAATAAATAGTATAAATAACGATATTTCGTTATTAAAGACCTAAGATATAAATACAAATAACGCAGTTACATTGCTATAAAACAATTATAACACATTTGTTACAAATACACAGCAAAACATAAATACCATAAATACTGGAATAACTAATTTATAAACAAAAGACCAGTCGCTATAATTACAGATTAATAATCATAACACAAATATTTCAACTTTATTTACATCAGTCACTAATTTGAATGGGTATGACCAATACTTACAAGGTCAGGTAAATACTCACACGAATGAGATTGCATATCTAAAGAGCCAAATTGCTACGCTAAATGCTAGAATAGATGCATTTGTTGCGGGTAATGTTCAAGTAAGTTATAAAGAAAACAATTGTGGTATAGTTTTAGCAGAAGTTTGTGGAAATGGTGTGTGCGGGTGGTTTAGATCAATGTCGTTAGTTGGTAATCAATGTGACTGTGGCGGTTGCAATGATAGTTCTTATTGAGTTGTGAGTTTTTCTTTAATTATTTAACATTTTTGATATGAAAAATAATTATAAATAAAGATTGATTATTTCACTTCTTAATTACTAATTCATAAAGAATATTTTCTTAGATTATAATTTTTCTCTTAACTTATTTTTTCATCTCTTTATGTGTTTTTTGAGAATTAAAACTTAAAATTATATTCCTACACATTTTTTTGCAGTAAGACTGCAGAATGCCATCAACATAAAAGACTCATCCTATTTGGGTTTGAACAAAATGACATCTACTGCAGTATAGTAGTATATAAATAATGATTTATGTTCACTCATTCTTCAATATATGAGATTTCATATACGCTTTATGAAGAATCTAACTTACTTCCCCAACTTTAGTTCTTTTTACGCACAGTAGTCTTGCACACACTGATACACCTTGTGAGTGTAGTTTCTTACTTGATTCCACTCGTTGCTGCTTGAAGAACCATAAAACCAACATTGTTCTCTTATTACAAACGTAAAGTTCTGAAATAATAAAAGTAGTAGCAAATGCTTACAAAATTTATCTTCAGAAGATGTTAGAACGGTTCAATATGTGCGGCATGAATGCAAGCAGCAGGTAGTGGATACAGGTATTTCATCAAGATTCAACAACTTAAAGATCATACTCGAACATCCACAAAGTATTCAATGAAAGGTATTAAGACCAAGATCTAACAGAAGATTGTTTTCAACAAACCCAACTATTAATAGCTGAGCCCTTTCATTCAGTTAGCTTAAATACTATCTGAAATTCAACGCAACCTGTATTTGAACTCACTACCAAAAAATATCATGTTGATATCATCATAAAACTAGTATCCACCTTCTAACGAAGAACAAATATGTACCGATTGTGTAGTTGTCTGCAAAGCTTAACTGAACGCCTTGGGATTGAGTTACAATTTAAGGTTACCAATATAGACTAAACAGAACAGAAGTCGGATAGATCATTGCTATTTGATTGCCGTTTAGTTGACACGATGAAGTTCCAAAATTTGATGTGGTAAATTTTTGATATGAATTATTTGATTATTATTAGAATTTGATAATTGTTAACTAATAGGATAGATACCACTTCATAATGTAAGTGAAAACGAGTTGTAATAAATAAGATAGCATTATTAAAATTAAGATTATATCAACCCTATCTATTTTTATAAATGATAAAAATACAAATTAGTTACTTATAAAAAGTTTAGAATCTAATAAGTGAATTATAAAGGTATTAAATATTTCATTCAGTTTTGATATCAAGGTCGAAAGTTTATTAAAACTTGGGCTTATATAAGGGTCAGAAATGGCCATTTTATTTAAACCAACGTAGGATTATTCAACATAAAATGACTAAATCACAATATAAGGCTTAATAATAATTAAATTATATATTTATAGATATAATAATTATATTTATAGATAGATGTAAATAACTTATAAATTGAACCACTAATAATATATATTTTTATGAGTTTAGTTTTGATTTTAATGTTAAAAATAGAAACACATTTTTTGAAATGACCTGAATATCGTCATTTTCATTTTTTGTCGTGTTACTGCTATAAAATATGTAAAATTATTAATTTTAAATTAATAAGTAATGTATTTAAAGTTTTCATTCTCAAAAATCACATAAAGAGAGCTTCAGCTCTGTGAAAAAATCAGTTAATCATAATAAAATCTTTGAAAAGATAGTTTTCAGGTTACACATTACAAAGCAAGCTAGTACCGCTGAGTATCTGTCGCTGTTGCAATTGGGCTTTCGGCTTTCCGGCTAATCCGTCTCAAGAATTACATAAGCCGATGGTTCTAGAGCTATTTTAGAGCCGCGAATTTCGAGTTCAAAAGTAATTCTTCAACTTCACCGCGATTATTTCCTAAGTGCGAGAACACATTACAACATGAATTTCGTTCTCAATTTGTAATACGTATTTGGACCCAACACAGCTCCTGCGTAGGAATGTTCACCGACTGAGTATTTTGAATACCGTGACGTATGGTCCATCCAATTACAAAGAATGTCCGATTTGAAATCTATTTCACATTACTTGCAATTGGTATTTGTAATTTATTTATGAAATGATGAGTTGAGTGCGTTAGGTGACGTTATAGAATGAAAACGGTTTTGAATACTTTTTAAAATATTGAGAGAGAAAACGGATTCAAATCGCCACATACAATGTTTCGCACACATAGAATTAGTTGGTATTTGGATAATTTAGTGGAAAGTCTCAGTGACGGATTCACGCCGCTATATTACTTGGACATAGAAACTCCTCGCCGTCCTAGTGCATATCTGGCTACGCATAACACAATACACCGGAGATGGCCCAGCTTTTTCTATTTGAGCGAATACACCAGTCCAGATCAGCGTCCGACATTTTCAATATAATAATTTTCGCGAGCTGCACTATTTCACGCCCTCAATACACGCGCCTAGCAGACGAATTTGGCACTCCCAGGCTTCTGAAACCTGTCGCTGTTCTGTTGGCCATTTAGCGGCTAAGTTCAACTGAATTTCTTTGATTGGGTTTTCTGAAGTAGAGATGTTTGTAAAGAATTCCGAGTATCTGAGACTACGAGCTCGCGTCCTGCTACGCTCTTTCCATTTCAGCTCCTGCATGAGCGCTGCTGCGATTTATGCGTGTCATAGGCAATATCGAGAAGCTAAGACGGCGCTTGGAAAGCTAGTACCAACTGTCCACGAGTATTAGAGCGACTTTTACAAACAGTTCCGTCGATAGTACCACCGTCTTGGAATTGGAATTTCCAGACTCTTTTCCGGCTAATCCGTCTCAAGAATTACATAAGCCGATGGTTCTAGAGCTATTTTAGAGCCGCAAATTTCGAGTTCAAAAGTAATTCTTCAACTTCACCGCGATTATTTCCTAAGTGCGAGAACACATTACAACATGAATTTCGTTCTCAATTTGTAATACGTATTTGGACCCAACACAGCTCCTGCGTAGGAATGTTCACCGACTGAGTATTTTGAATACCGTGACGTATGGTCCATCCAATTACAAAGAATGTCCGATTTGAAATCTATTTCACATTACTTGCAATTGGTATTTGTAATTTATTTATGAAATGATGAGTTGAGTGCGTTAGGTGACGTTATAGAATGAAAACGGTTTTGAATACTTTTTAAAATATTGAGAGAGAAAACGGATTCAAATCGCCACATACAATGTTTCGCACACATAGAATTAGTTGGTATTTGGATAATTTAGTGGAAAGTCTCAGTGACGGATTCACGCCGCTATATTACTTGGACATAGAAACTCCTCGCCGTCCTAGTGCATATCTGGCTACGCATAACACAATACACCGGAGATGGCCCAGCTTTTTCTATTTGAGCGAATACACCAGTCCAGATCAGCGTCCGACATTTTCAATATAATAATTTTCGCGAGCTGCACTATTTCACGCCCTCAATACACGCGCCTAGCAGACGAATTTGGCACTCCCAGGCTTCTGAAACCTGTCGCTGTTCTGTTGGCCATTTAGCGGCTAAGTTCAACTGAATTTCTTTGATTGGGTTTTCTGAAGTAGAGATGTTTGTAAAGAATTCCGAGTATCTGAGACTACGAGCTCGCGTCCTGCTACGCTCTTTCCATTTCAGCTCCTGCATGAGCGCTGCTGCGATTTATGCGTGTCATAGGCAATATCGAGAAGCTAAGACGGCGCTTGGAAAGCTAGTACCAACTGTCCACGAGTATTAGAGCGACTTTTACAAACAGTTCCATCGATAGTACCACCGTCTTGGAATTGGAATTTCCAGACTCTTTTCCGGCTAATCCGTCTCAAGAATTACATAAGCCGATGGTTCTAGAGCTATTTTAGAGCCGCAAATTTCGAGTTCAAAAGTAATTCTTCAACTTCACCGCGATTATTTCCTAAGTGCGAGAACACATTACAACATGAATTTCGTTCTCAATTTGTAATACGTATTTGGACCCAACACAGCTCCTGCGTAGGAATGTTCACCGACTGAGTATTTTGAATACCGTGACGTATGGTCCATCCAATTACAAAGAATGTCCGATTTGAAATCTATTTCACATTACTTGCAATTGGTATTTGTAATTTATTTATGAAATGATGAGTTGAGTGCGTTAGGTGACGTTATAGAATGAAAACGGTTTTGAATACTTTTTAAAATATTGAGAGAGAAAACGGATTCAAATCGCCACATACAATGTTTCGCACACATAGAATTAGTTGGTATTTGGATAATTTAGTGGAAAGTCTCAGTGACGGATTCACGCCGCTATATTACTTGGACATAGAAACTCCTCGCCGTCCTAGTGCATATCTGGCTACGCATAACACAATACACCGGAGATGGCCCAGCTTTTTCTATTTGAGCGAATACACCAGTCCAGATCAGCGTCCGACATTTTCAATATAATAATTTTCGCGAGCTGCACTATTTCACGCCCTCAATACACGCGCCTAGCAGACGAATTTGGCACTCCCAGGCTTCTGAAACCTGTCGCTGTTCTGTTGGCCATTTAGCGGCTAAGTTCAACTGAATTTCTTTGATTGGGTTTTCTGAAGTAGAGATGTTTGTAAAGAATTCCGAGTATCTGAGACTACGAGCTCGCGTCCTGCTACGCTCTTTCCATTTCAGCTCCTGCATGAGCGCTGCTGCGATTTATGCGTGTCATAGGCAATATCGAGAAGCTAAGACGGCGCTTGGAAAGCTAGTACCAACTGTCCACGAGTATTAGAGCGACTTTTACAAACAGTTCCATCGATAGTACCACCGTCTTGGAATTGGAATTTCCAGACTCTTTTCCGGCTAATCCGTCTCAAGAATTACATAAGCCGATGGTTCTAGAGCTATTTTAGAGCCGCAAATTTCGAGTTCAAAAGTAATTCTTCAACTTCACCGCGATTATTTCCTAAGTGCGAGAACACATTACAACATGAATTTCGTTCTCAATTTGTAATACGTATTTGGACCCAACACAGCTCCTGCGTAGGAATGTTCACCGACTGAGTATTTTGAATACCGTGACGTATGGTCCATCCAATTACAAAGAATGTCCGATTTGAAATCTATTTCACATTACTTGCAATTGGTATTTGTAATTTATTTATGAAATGATGAGTTGAGTGCGTTAGGTGACGTTATAGAATGAAAACGGTTTTGAATACTTTTTAAAATATTGAGAGAGAAAACGGATTCAAATCGCCACATACAATGTTTCGCACACATAGAATTAGTTGGTATTTGGATAATTTAGTGGAAAGTCTCAGTGACGGATTCACGCCGCTATATTACTTGGACATAGAAACTCCTCGCCGTCCTAGTGCATATCTGGCTACGCATAACACAATACACCGGAGATGGCCCAGCTTTTTCTATTTGAGCGAATACACCAGTCCAGATCAGCGTCCGACATTTTCAATATAATAATTTTCACAGCTGCACTATTTCACGCCCTCAATACACGCGCCTAGCAGACGAATTTGGCACTCCCAGGCTTCTGAAACCTGTCGCTGTTCTGTTGGCCATTTAGCGGCTAAGTTCAACTGAATTTCTTTGATTGGGTTTTCTGAAGTAGAGATGTTTGTAAAGAATTCCGAGTATCTGAGACTACGAGCTCGCGTCCTGCTACGCTCTTTCCATTTCAGCTCCTGCATCGCGATTGTTTCTTTATATAAGTAGATAATTATTTTGTGTTGGAAACAGATTTCCTATAGCTAAATAATTATAAATAATGTTCATTTCTTCTATATTAATATATAGATAAATATCGCATAATGTCAATAATTTATGTAGTAAAACAATGTAAATAGATAATAACTAATATTTATATTGTTAAAAATCAAAATAAATAAGTTATACAAAAGTAAACAACAGTGTAACTTTGGCACAAAACTCAAACAGTATATTTATATACAATGATGTAATTACATAGTCAACAATTGAATTAGATATCAATGATGTCTATAACTTTGCAGTATTTGGGATAAATAGTATAAGTTAATAGATATAAGATTCTCTAATCAATATAACAGTTCTATTTCCAATTATATAAGGATCATTAATATGTATACAGTGTAATGTTTTCATAATAAGTTCTAATCTTATATTTAGCGCACAAGGTTAGCGTTTATCAACTATCATGTAGTATTCCATGCGTAAGTTATATATTTAACTTACCTCAATTCAGTTTAGGTATTCCGCAAACTAATGTAGCGGTCTCATTTTTTCGATATAATAATTAAATTATTCAATATAAATTGAGTAAACAAATATTATTGGTTATAGTTTCTAAAACCAAATTGGAAATGGTTATATGTTCACTGAAATATTATTCGAAGTATAAGTATAAACTTCAAATATCCATGTTTGTACAAATCTTTAAAGTTACGCCAATAGTTCTAACAATTTATTAATTACTATTTCTGAAATACCAACCGTAAGTTGCGAAGATATCTGCAACTCTTCTCAGATTCCAGTTTATGGTTTGTGTAAGCATGATTTATTTAATGGTATATTAGTAGCCAATGGTACGAAATTGTGCGCAGATCCTTACATTTTTTAAGAATATCAATGCATTTGCAAAGAAAAAAACGGATTAGTTTGCACAAATATAGATTTACAACTAAATGAACTGGAAAACTTAATAAATTAAGTAAATAGTAGTTTGCAAAGTTTAAGCAGTGATCTTTCTGTTCTCTAAAATCTAACAGATTAAAACAAAATTGATATAGAAAATTAACTGAACACTAACGTTATGTCACTTACATATTAAATAGATTAATTAAATACATTAATGCTTAGTAAACTATAATCACTAAATTAAACAATAAATAATAACAATGAAACCCAAACATACAATTTAGATAATCTCAACACAGATTATCTTACAACTAAATCTATTCACGCGGCACAAATTTCTAATAATTAGGCAAATATTTAGAATGTAAATAACTCACTCACCGCTTCAATTACAACGAATAAAAACATGATTCAAGACGTGAATACATCACTAACATCTAAAATAAATAGTATAAATAACGATATTTCGTTATTAAAGACCTAAGATATAAATACAAATAACGCAGTTACATTGCTATAAAACAATTATAACACATTTGTTACAAATACACAGCAAAACATAAATACCATAAATACTGGAATAACTAATTTATAAACAAAAGACCAGTCGCTATAATTACAGATTAATAATCATAACACAAATATTTCAACTTTATTTACATCAGTCACTAATTTGAATGGGTATGACCAATACTTACAAGGTCAGGTAAATACTCACACGAATGAGATTGCATATCTAAAGAGCCAAATTGCTACGCTAAATGCTAGAATAGATGCATTTGTTGCGGGTAATGTTCAAGTAAGTTACAAAGAAAACAATTGTGGTATAGTTTTAGCAGAAGTTTGTGGAAATGGTGTGTGCGGGTGGTTTAGATCAATGTCGTTAGTTGGTAATCAATGTAACTGTGGCGGTTGCAATGATAGTTCTGATTGAGATTTAAGTTTTCCTTTACTATTTCATTGATAGTAATAATTGACAGTAATTACATTATACAATTATATTCTCATGTAAAATGTTATATTCACTACAAAAACAGTTTAGAAAGTTTAGACTTAAAATATAGTTGGTTTGTTCACAATGAAGAGTAAAATATTCTCGTGATGTGGTAATAAAATAAGGGTACATATTGAGTTATTGAAATATATTATAGTACGGTCATTATATATGCATTATGTATTTATAATATTGGATTCACTTCTTCGATATATTTTTGTAGTCTAATCCGTCCGAAATAGATTTTTCTGTGACTATATACAACATCCTCAAGACTTCTAATAAATATATTGAATATATTAACAATATATTAAATATATTAATTTTGTATTAATTATATTTAACTTCATTAATCAAATTATTATTTAATAATTCTTTCTCATTCTATTTTCCATGCTTGCATGATTTTGTGCACTGCACTTTCAAGTGTGCTGACTCTGCTGTCAACGTTTTGTGCTTTTATTTTCGCTACTTCCATTTGTAGAATTTCAATATTTTATTCCATTTAAAGTAGATTTGCTTTTATCTAGAGTTCTGGCTAATTTTGCACGATTTACAGAATCTGCACCATATTACTTTGCAATTAGCTTATTTGCGAATGAATCACGTCATTATTCTGTGTATTTGGTTGAAGATCAGATTCCGATTTTGTAACTTAGTTGATTTAATTCACTTTTGCGCTT